>JAOVVI020001182.1:0-25679 GCA_028571085.2 Nepenthes alata | reverse complement strand
AAGAAGGCTTTCACTGCTGCTCGACGTCATGCTCTTATGGAATACACGACATTAACGATTTATTTCTTTAAATGAAAAATGAGCGGACAGTATATTAGATGATTTTTCCAATTTTGAGCTGCAAAGTTTGATGTTCTTTGGGTGATTGTGGAGTCATTTTAATTGAGTAATTTTTCTTGTTTAAATCACTTGAAGAAGCAAGATTTCCGGATTGGAAAATTTGACCTCTGATCACATGTTACTCACTTTTTATCGACTTAACACTGGATTTATGTATCACCCCATCCTCCCAAATTCTGTCCTGGGATATCTGGCAAAACAAACACACATACACACGCTGTGTCTCATATACATGAATACATATATATATATATACATATGTATGTATGTTTAGTTGCCTAGAGGAATCGCTTTTTATGCCATTCCGTATTTTATAAAGATAGATTTGGAAAAGAATAATGTCTGGATATATATATATTTTTTGATAAGATATGTATGGTTTAATTAATGGAAAAACCGATAAAACTGGAAGGGAAGTCGAAAGTTGTATTTGAGAAAGTAAATTAATGTGTTTCTCAGTCCTATGTTTTTCTCTAAAGTTGTAGAGCTTTATAGAGGCTTGATATTGTCATTTGGGTACGGCATAAGACAACAAAGTCACAATTTTAGCAGTGTCTCTTGGAAAATCTTTATCATATGGCACATGAGCTTGGTCTAATAGATTTCTTTATGCCATAGTGTGACTTTTTGATCCTTGCAATGATTCCTAGGTCGATATGCTCCCATCAGGTGGGTATGCTGAAGAAGGCAGGGTTACTAGTAAACATGGTTTTGACAGTCTTAGTTTGGGTATTGAAGCTTTTCACATGCAACACATGATACCATGCAAACAGTCACTGCCAGAAGTAGAAGGAAGTAGACCCATCGATGGTGAAGTCGTCCAGCTGCTATTGCATGAAACTACTACAATGCATGAAGATAGTGCCTATGTTGAAACACTGGATTTGCCCAATTCCTCTCTTCATAATCAAAATGCTAGTGAGTCCCCATTTTATAAGAAGGGTGAAGATGTTCTCTTACCTATTCAAGAGATGGTTCTTGAATCAGGAGCAGTGTCTGAATCTCAATCTGGAAGTTGTCGTAAGGAGACTGAATTAGCTGTCATGTTTCCTTTTCATAAAGATGAGATCAATGGTGCTTCTTCAGCGTCTGTCAATGATGCAATTAAGGAAGCTAATAATGATGAAACAGTAAAGCATGATCAACGTGAACTTCAAAATACAAGCAATAATATTTATTCAAGTGAATCTGACAGAAAAGAGCTTTACTTGTACTATGAGGCTAATTTGTCTCCAAGAGAACACCTAAAAGTTTTGCACGAAGAAACAGAAGTATCTTATCAAGGCATTCATTTGGATGGCCATTCCTTTTCTATGCCTGTGAGGAGCAATGTGCCAGAAATGTTACAAGCGAATCATTTTCCTGCAACAGGTTATTCCAGACTAATTTACATAAAATATTTTTCTTTTCATCGTTGAATAGTCTGCCATCAACTTTCCTCTTGTATCAATCTGAAGCTAGGAGTTCTTTGATTTTGGGTTCTCTGCTCCATTGACTTTCAGTTTAGGATTTTGTTAATTCAGGGTATATTAAAGGACACAGGCCTCTTCCACACTACAAAGGAGGCTCTTCTCATGAGAGGAAAAAATTAGGCAGAGGCAGAGGAAGTACAGGGGGCAAGGAAAAGGGCCTTCCAATTCAGGATGAACATAAAAAGTTGACTGTTAGCACTCATCAATATGGGATGCGTGCCGATGGAAAAAGTAATCCTTCTGGACGTCTTAGCTCTTATAATCGTTTGTTGAGATATGGCAGGTATCTTTATCATTTTTATCTTTATTTTTTTCTAGTTTTATCATTTATGGTTCTTCCTGTGTCTGTGTGTGGTGCATGTGGGCCTCTTTTGGAAACTCATTAATCCTATATTATTAGGTTAACTGAGTGCATAGGATTGCTTGAAGGAATGAATAGAGAAGGTATATTGGATATGAATAAGGTAAAGTTGCTCCCGTTGGCTGTAATTTATTGTTGTCACGAATTATGCTTATTTTTGAGTAATCGAGTTTCAGGTTTACCATGCTAAATTCTTGGAGATCTGCCGAAGTCAAAAGGCTGTTGGAGTAGCCTTTCACTTTGTTAGGCTGATTCCAAATCCGACCCTGAGTACATTCAATATGCTTATGTCAGTCTGTGCAAGTGCTCAAGATTCAGAGGGTAAATTTATGCAGCACTTACTCCTTTTTCGAGACTACTAATGGATGTATTTTAAGAATTATTTAGCATTTATTTAAAAAGAAAAAGAATTCTATAATTCCTTGTGTTCATGTCATGTGCGTAGGAGCTTTTCAGGTTCAGCAACTAGCCCAAGAGGCTGGATTTAAAGCTGATTGTAAACTCTATACTACACTGATATCTACTTGCGCTAAAAGTGGGAAAGTTGATTTCATGTTTGAAGTATGTTTGTTTCCTTACATGCTCTTCATATTATATGTGATGATTGCTTCACATTTTACTTAGTTTATCTTTCTCATTTTCAAGTTGGTCCTTTTACCATAAGATCTCATATTTTTCTCTGGGACAACCTTGTTCGTCCTTGTAAGTCAACTGATGACTGCTTCATTTATAATTGAAAAAATCACTTTATCGCCCTTGTAGTTATAGTGAAAGTAGTGCAGCTAGGTAGGTTTAAGAAATCTTTTTTGTTATTACCCACCATCCTTTGTTTTTCTTGTTTCATCTTTAAGTTGACTATGATTTACTTAAACATGTTCACCTAGGTCTTTAATGAAATGCTAAATTCTGGAGTAGAACCAACTGTCCATACATATGGAGCACTTATTGATGGCTGTGCTAGAGCTGGCCAAGTTTCTAAAGCTTTTGGTGCATACGGAATATTAAGATCTAAGGTATGTGGTAGTGTTAATTTGTCATTTCATGCTTCCTGGTTTTACTCATGGTTGTGGTAGTTGTTGTGGACACTGAAGAAAGTGCAGCCAGACCGAGTAGTATTCAATGCACTTATCACTGCATGTGGTCTGTCTGGAGTGGTGGACCGTGCTTTTGATGTAGTGGCAGAAATGAGAGCTGAGTCACATCCTATTGACCCTGATCATGTTACAGTTGGGGCTTTAATGAAAGCTTGCACAAATGCTGGCCAGGTGAGCATACTCATACTGGTTTTCATTCTGAAATTGAAAGACCTTTTCTTTTTCCCCTCTCTTTTTCCTGGCTCTGGCTATTCTTTGTAATGTTTAATCTAGTCTATGATACATTCTAGGTTGATCGAGTTAAAGAAGTGTATAAGATGATTCATCAGTATAATATCAAAGGCACTCCAGAGGTTTACACCATCGCTGTTAATAGCTGCAGCCAGACTGGTGATTGGGAATTTGCATGCAGTATTTATGATGACATGAAAAATAATGGTGTAGTCCCTGATGAGGTATTTATGCAGAGATCAACTTCATAAGATTACATTATTGTCTTTTGTCCATTTGAAGTGTCAGTCTTTCACACTTGCTTGGCATAATGAGCATTCTAGATATCCGAGAAAGTAAAGATTTTGAACTTTCAAGTTGGTTTGATTTGCCTGAGTGCTTCAAGTTCACATTCTTTTGGGCTTCCTGTTGTTTGAAGAGGCATAGCGCATATTGTGTTATATAATAGAAATAATGCCATAAAAAAGTGAGGAGTGAACAGGGGACCCTCTATTAATGTTGCAGTCCTCATGCCCTAGGATAGTATAAGTGTTAGAGTGCCTGTTCTTACATAAGAAAGACTGGGGTTCAACTTTCTTTGGGCTATGTTTATTAGTTTCCCTACTAATCCAAACAATTTTGCTGCCCTTCTTAGACTAGTTTTATAATAACTTCTATGAAATTGAAGCATCAGGCTTCCTTGAGAAAACTAATGGTGAATCCCAAAATTGAGCTAACTGTAGGTTTTGGAAATCTTGGTACCTCTTGTTTCATTGGCTTTAGATATCTGAATACAAAAATAAATTTTATTTTGTACTAGTAAGTATTTATCTCAAAACAGTTTAGTGGTACAAACTTTGATTACTACAAAAATTACCATTTTGTGTATTTTCTGCTTATCTTTGATGTTTGTTTGAATATCCCCCGAGGTGTCCTTTATTACTGACAAACCCTTTGCTATATTGTTAATTTTATCACTCTTTATCTAGTAATGTGGTTACAAATATCTTAACTATCTAATCATCATCTCTAAAATAGGAATGCACCTAGGTATTGTTTATTTCATAGGCAGTTCTTTTTTGGAGAGATAATTGTCATTGTATATCAAAAATAAAGTCCAGTGCATGAGAGACTTTTGTGCTGTAGGGTCTAGGCCGGGAAAATTTACAGTCTAATCCCTATATTGCAAAGATACTATAATCATGATTTGAACTTTGATGTCATGATTGTGTAACTTTTCCATGAATTAGAGTTCACCATCATCTCATTCTTGTGTGCTTCTATTGATCAAAAGAAAGAAATCACCATCTCATTCTTGTGTGCTTCTATTTATACTGAGAGGATAATAAGATAAACATGGCTCCTAGAGCCTTGGGACTTTGTCAAACGGTTTATTTTTGGAGCACTTTATTGATAGCTGCACGAATTTAATACATTTTAGAGATGTAAATGATGCTTCTAGTCCAGTACTAAACTTTAATCAATGAAGTTCTGGAGTAAGGTAGGTCTATGAGAAATTTTCTCCAAATAATCAATTTGACAAGCGATCTTCTCTCACATTTCCATATGTTAGATTTTTTTAATAAGAAATCTTGAGTTCTTCCCCCTATCCTGGAAAGTCAGCTGCAAGTTAGATTTTGTGGATTTTGAATGACAGAGGAGTAATCTTTCCTACTCAAGTGGTCATTTCCATATGTTACGGGAAGACACATTTGTTCTCAGAACATAAGATATTTTATTGCTAGTGAATTTACAGTCTAGGTGTTGAGTATCTGCGTATCACTTATTATCATCTACAATGTTTAGATGATGTGATGAATTATTTGTGCTGGAAGACTTTGCTTGAATATATAGGAAATTATTGTTCATACTTCAAATGTTCTTTTGCTGACTTTCCCTCAAAGTTTAAGGTTGTTGATGGTAGTATGACCTAGCTGTAGGTAGTTGGTTTGCTCCTTTGTCTATGTACTGGTTGTTAAGGTATTGCCTTGGCTCCTCTTTAAGAATGCAGCTAATACCTATTTACCGCTCATGGGAAAAAGAAAACTAATGCATAATAATTGAAATAAATGGGAAGGTACATCACTGGTTACATGTCTATCACTGTTCACGGCCAGATGTGGATTGATTGCCAATGGATTTTCCAACTGCATTTATTGTGTGATGAATTCCTCATATGGCTTCTGTGTCATTGCTTACTCGATCTTCTTTACTTCTATGCAGATATTTTTCAGTGCATTGATCGATGTTGCAGGGCATGCTGGATATTTGGATGCAGCTTTTGAAGTCATGCAAGATGCTAGAATTCAACGATTTAATTTGGGAATGATGTTGTACAGCTCATTGATGGGTGCTTGCAGCAATGTATGCCTACATAATAGTCTTGTAGTGGTGGTGTTTATGCTTGTTCAATTGGCATTTTTAGTGCATTTGAGGTTCCAAATAGTGTGTAAATATGCCTATTATCATCTCTGTTGGAGATATGATCCGCTCATGGGGATATATAGATTCACTAGGAGTTCTTTATTAAATCCTGTTAGGTAGCAAGTTAACCTTGCTTTTACCCTTTTAAGTTTTTAGTGTCCCTGGATTGAAATGACTGGGGTTGTGTATTATATTGGTCAAACTTGGCTTGCTAATTTGATGAGTTTAATTAAGATTGTACCAAGCTTGAACTGAGCTTGATGAGTTCCTAATCAAAGTATGGCTAGTCAAATTTGAGTTGCCTGGAATATTATAAAAGAATTTACTGTTTATATTGCTCAGGCTTGGCTCTTGAGTTCAACATATGCATGACCTTGACTTGAAAACATCCATGTGATTGGCAATTTTCGTTATCGATAAGTTCTTCTATCATGTTCTCCTAGTTCTAATTATGACTCTAAAGAGTTACAGTTGCTCCAGAAACTCAGTCAATTATTTATAAAATTACCAAATTAATCAATCCTTTTTCAGACCAAAAATTGGCAGAAGGCATTGCAGCTTTATGAGGATATCAAAGCTAGAAATTTGTGTCCAACAGTTGAAACTATGAATGCATTGATCACAGCATTGAGTAAGTTCTTCTGTAGCTTCATGTTTATTTCAGCATTCACTACTTTTTAAAAGTGATTACAAGCAGATAGAATAGTATTCCTTCAATCAGTATTGTTTTTTTGGTAATCTAGCCTCAAAGATCTTAGAATTGAATACAGTTAGTTTGAATTTTATGTTCATTAAGGTGATATGCATTTTCGGTGTTTATCCTACATTTTGTTTTCCTTCAGTTGTTAGCTACCAAATACATATGGCTATAACTTGTCTTCCTAGATGTCTCCCCTTAATCAGATGAAAGAAGTTGTGTGGCATAAATTTCCAGCTTAATTATCAAAAAAATGGTTTGACTATATGGATGTTATGGCTAGCTATAGTAGTCATGTCTTGATGGCAAAATCATTTGTCCAATGAATAATAGCCTGGTAGGCGCAACCCCATCCTTCACCTTTTTTTAAATAAAAGGACAATTTAGTAGAAGGGTATGTGTAATTTTTTAACTATTGCTTATTCTGGTTCAATTTCAAACTTTTGGCTGCATTTATTATCTGTACATACAAATGAACTACTACTTGCTCACCAATGAGGGAAATGAGTTTTGTGAAATATTGTCACAGTTAATAGAATTTTTTTTAATCAATAAGAAAGCAAACATTTGTCAAAAAAGAAATTATAACCTCAAATAGTAAAGCTAGCACCAAAAAAATGCAGCCCAAACTTAAAACAAGCCAAATACTTTCATTATGAAAAACAAAACTGATTCCTCCAGCAATTCATATTCCATTCAAACTTCTCCATCCCCTCTCCCACATTTTTACCGTTGATTTTAGTGACTAGAAGCCTTGATATTCTCCAACCACCTGCCTTTGGTCCTTCAAGAAGCTTTATATTCTTTTCTTGATTTCCAACAAAAAAACAAGTCCAAAAAATTGAGAAATCGCATATTTCATGCAAGGAATAGCATTCCTGGATTAGGATACTGATGAATGTATTTTATTGATTAGTTCATAATCGAAAATACATGTTATTGTGCTTAACTTTGTTTAACATAGTAGTAGATATAAAACAATTCTCAACCATGTAGTGAACTATCTTTTTTTCTTTTTTTTGGGTGGGGGGTTGGAGAGGGGAGGATAAAAAATGCCTCTGATTCCCCCACAACTGCGGTTTGTTGCACAAAGTCATGTTCTCAATATTTTCTTTGATTTTATGACAGGCCTGGGTATTTTGGGGGCTTTTCTTGTTGTGCTAGAGCCATGTCGTGTCTTTGAAAGATATGGTTCAACTGTTAAAACGTTTCTAATTGTCGCAGATACTGATGTTCAGATATAGTAAATGACTCAAATATATGTATGTGGTTGTTTTGCTTTGCTTTCTTAGTGACACTTCATGAAAAATAGAACGGGAATAAGAGTTTAGTTGGTAATTGCACCACAGGTGATGGTGAGCAATTGGAGAAGGCTGTGGAAGCTCTGTTAGAAATGAAGAAAATGGGCTTGCAACCAAACCTTATCACATATTCCGTTCTTTTTGTCGCAACAGAAAAGTAATGACTCCTCTCTTTTGTATTTGAGTCATATGGAAATCATGAGGTGAATTGTGCTCTTGGCAATATTGACATAACTTTTCGTCACGAACATTTAATTTTGCTATCAAATCCATCGTGCTCTTCACTCCCCCAAACCTTGTTCCTTCGCAAAAAGGAAAAGTTACTAAACCTTTTCTTTTTTACAGGAAAGATGATTTAGAAGTTGGCCTTATGCTCCTTTCTCAAGCAAAAACTGACGGTGTTCCCTTGAACCTAGTTATGTGTAAATGCCTTATAGGTAATTCAGAAGTTCTGCATAATTAGCTTTCATCTCTATATTTCATTAGTTAACCAAGAATGTGATTGTCTTCCTAAGGAAGTTACTGAATTAATGAGCATGCTGTCATTCTTCTCATTTGACATTTGACCTTTATTAGAGTCTGACTGAATATTAGCTTCAAGAATTTGTAAACTGGTTTGAGCTACTATCTTATAAATGGTAAAATATACAGAATATTTTAAACCTTTTCTAAGATATCCTAGCATTCTTTTTGATAAGGTTTTCATTTCGATTAACATTTGGGAATAATTTCATTCTCATGGAATTGTTCAAACGTCTCAGCAGCAATTACACATTCTTATTTATTGCTGCAGAGGCTACCCAACTTGCAACATTTTAGTATCATCAGCAACTTTTATTCAGACAATTGATCAATAGTTGAAAAAATTGAAAGGGTGATACTTTACTTTATTACATATTTGAAAATGGACCATAAAAATATGTGATTAAATCATAGTTCCACATAGAGATTGTCTTTATCATCACAAATGCCGATTTGTTTGAGCTTCTCTCATCTAAAGATTAAGAGGACAAGAAGTATGTTTTAATTAAGTGTACTAACTACTAAGTATGTCCTGCCCCTTATATTTTCAGCTCTTTTATTTAGGAGTGTCCAATGTGTTTAGTAAAAATCTATTAAAGTGTAGATTCTCATCTTGGGAATCGTTTGTTAGCAAGAGAAAGAAGTGTGCAGGACAAAAATCTTTTTAGCTAGTATGTGGTCCATATGGAAGGAATGAAAGGGCATTTACAAATGATTTCTCCTTCGACTCAGTCAATTGGGTGTTAATTGCATATTTTATTTTCTTGAATGGGTCTCATACTCTCATTTCTTTGCTGCAACTGTATTAACTAATTTTTCATTTAAAAAATAATTAATTTTTGAAGCCATCTTTAATCGTCCTGATATAAGTTGCTTTTCTTCATTTTTACGGAATTTTTGAATCAGACTCTTTGACAAAGGAGAAGATTGAACCTCTCTACTCTAACATGTTACCTATGGCATAACAACTTGCATTTTTGGTTCTGTTCTTATATGGTAATTAATTAGTTTTTAATCCATAAGCATAATGACAGATTTGGTTTCTTCATACTAGCATGCCATTTTAATTTGTTTCATATCTCATGCTTTTTCAAGTATTCTGACTTGAATGGTATAGTTTTCAATGGTAGCCCTTGATTTTGGTTTTTTTTTGGAAACCCCTAACTTTGATATCTTGGAAGGAATGTGCTCACGGAGGTATGTTGAAGCTGCCACACTTGGCGAGCCTGTTATATCCTTAGAGTTCGGACATCCGCAAATCAATAGTAAATGGTATTCCATTCTTCCCAATAGACAGTCAAATTTTAGTATGTAATTCATTCCGGAAGTACTCAAAAAAAAATTTTTTTTTGGATTCGCTGTGTCTCATATTAATACTTATTGTCCAATATGGTAGCAAATAATATCAATATTGATATAATCCATGAGTGCAACTATAAAATATAAAATAGCAAATGGACAAATTTGTAGAAAATTAAAGCAGTATCGGAAAGACGAGAGAAGGATATTTAAATTTCTTGGATACTTGATGAGCTTGAAGAGGTATCAGTGGTAAAAAGTTTGGTTAATTTTAGTCTGTCACAGGTAATGGGAAGAGGAGAGGGAGCTTAGTAAAACATGGAGTGAGGTGATAAAAAGGGATTTGAAATTGCTTACTTCTAAGAGGGCTCTGTATTTAAAAATTTTCCTGCAGGACATCACTGGCCTTAATGATCTATCGTGAAACAATTGGAGCTGGTGTGATCCCTTCTATTGAGGTGTTTTCACTTGTTTTGGGATGCTTGAAGCTCCGTCAAGATGCATCCTTAAAGAAGAGGCTTATTGAGATTCTTGGAGTTTATAATGAAGCATCAGGATATTCTTACCTTGTTTCCTTCATAGATGGTTTTGGAGAATATGACCCTCGTGCTTTTTCATTGCTTGAGGTCAGTTTGCAATTGCACACACTGATCTGCACTTAGCCATCCTCCCTACCCACCGTATCTGCACAAACATGCCCACACGTCGTAATCTATGCTATGGTTACAGTCTTTTTTATGGATGCTGTTCCTTTGTTCTGGAGTTACACATTGTGGTTGCTGCATAATGCACGGTGTGTCAATTGCTTGAATACATACAAGTCTTAAAGTACACTATTTAGCACAAGGCTACTTATATAAGAAGATTTGAGTTTGTCTGTGAACGTGAAGGAGTTTACTTCTAGATGTTATGTTTCTATGTTCACCTTTTGGTTGGTATGCTATCATAGTTTCACATTTGACTTCTCCAAACCAAGTTGCATGCTCTAAGTCATCCCTTTAATATTTAACATCTTGTTAATAATCACAGAATCATCAAAGCTTTAAACCAGTACGTAGGCTTTAAAATGAATCCTCTTTTGCAATTGACTTGATCCGTTGACATGTTCTTTGAATGATGAAGAGAAGTTGAATATTTTTTTACTGAAGTTTTTCATAGTCGTACTTTTCTTTTTGTTAGTCTTTATTTTCAGTCCAAATCCCCATCACTAGGGCATTATCTCTAGCGTGCATTTCAAGTGCTCGAATGCTCTTATACCTCCAGCTCTCACTTTGTTTTGTTAGTGTTTGTTTGGGTAACTACGGACATGTTAATTTCTTATTTTATTTTTTAAATAACACCTGTGATCCATCTATGTACTCTCATTTCAGCTGTACCTCTCCGATATGCTGTTTCTTAATGCCTGTTATCTAGTACATGTACACGAATCATTTCCAATTAAAGCTGCAGTATAATAACTTCCATCTAATTCCAGTGGTGTTTGATTATCAAAGGACATTCTAGATGCAGTTTTCTAATTTAGCCTGCCTTAACTTTTGTGCGGGGGTGTGTGTTACATCTTCATTTTCACCTGTTATGAATTATAATCTAAGGCAAAATAATCTAACTTTTAAATTTCTCTCGGACCGGTAAATCTCACTTTTTGTTACAATTTCTTAACTAAGGAATGCTATGGGTGCGCAAACATAAATACAATTACACGAGTCTTAGCCTTGTTATCTCAAATGCTATTGATCTTGCTAGAACTAATAAAATAAACAGGTAATATAAGAAATTTTAGATGAAAATCCACTTTAATGGCTGTTGTTAGAGGGATAAAAGGTGGCTGTGGCATGGGGATCCCATATTCCAGGGTCTAAAGAGAATATGATTTTATGAGCCATGCAAGGTAAGTGACTGATTTTCTGGCATTGGTTATGCATTTCAGGAGGCTGCTTCACTCGGTGTTGTACTATGTGTATCCTTTAAAGAAAACCCTATTATCATTGATGCAAGAAATTTGTACACTCGCACAGCTGAGGTGAGCTTGTTTCTAAACCATGGGTGATTTTAATATTAGGATAATTTCTTCTAGAGTTAACTGGATTGTACACTCTCCTATGGTAATCAAAGCCCTTGATAAATCAAAAACATGTTCAAGAAAATTTCCGTATATTTTGTGTGTGAGGGAACTCACTTATCAAGTACTAAAATATCTGATTTATAATTAGTATCTAACTCATTTTTACTAGATTCTACTTATAGGCTGATGGAAGTGGTATTGTGCAAGGTCTTAAAACTTGACCTCTCTTGGCGTGGTTGGAATTAGTTAAAGTGATGAAGTCCTTGCTAAGAACGACTAAGGTTCAACCCTCCTTGGGCTGTGTATGTGAGTTTTCCTTGAACCAAACCAAACTAAGCCTTTTCCCATTAAGTGGTGTTGGCTGATGTGAACTCTAGGCATATGCTATTTCCTCAACCTTATGCCATTTCCTTTGCCGAGTCCTCAATTTTGCTCTATAGAACACTGTTTCCTTGGCTGACTCCGTGTGTGCTAGATCATGCTTGATGGTTTTCTTCAAACTTATCTTCACGGAGTCTTGTGAATTTCCTTGCTGATGGTAGAATTTTTTTGGGGGTTTTATAATAGGGCTGACTTTGAAGGAGGTTATATTTGATGGATGTTTGGCATGGTGTGTTCCCCTATTTAGAACTAACGTCAAATCTTTGTTTTGTTCGTGTATCAGATATATAACATCAGAGAATACAGAAGTTTCCCCTTGTTCCATCTGTTAATAAGCACTTCACAACATTTACTGATTGCAGACTCACTTTATTGCTATAATAAAACTCCACAGGTGTACCTCTTAACAGTTTTTAAAGGACTCAAGCATCGGCTTGCTGCTGGTATGATTATGCATGGTTGTTCACATTCTTTAGTTAAATTTAATTTATAATTTCATTTTCTCAGTTGATTGAACTTGAATGTTAACTTAAAGGTAAGATGGAATTTAGAGTTCATCTGTAGAGTGTAAGATAAAGCAGATGGCTGTTTGTGTGCTGTAAGACAGGCCAATATACCTGGAGGCCTTTGAATAGTGTTTGCTATCAAATCTACATTACTTATGTCTTAGCAGTTCAGAGACAATCCCCCTTCTTTTTTTCTCCAAAAGTTCCACCATTTTCACAAGTTTTGCATAATTCATTTGGACACTTGGTTCATCAGATTGTCATTTTTCTGTGACACCATTCTTTCTTGTTTAGGTGGTGTAATTCTGTCTTGGGATGACTTGACTTTTTAGGTTTTTTAGTGATTCTCTGGTTTGGTTATTGTATGGTCTTGCTGGAACAATTGTTAAGCTTGGTTTTTTTCTTGTTCCACTGTTCTTGTTTGGCCATTCAAGTCAGGGTGACCATTAATTGACCTTGGGGTTCTTTAGGATAAAATTATAAATTTAAATTCTAACCTTTCCGATTCTTGTGATTAGGAAGGTTTCGACAATGTCAGTGGCTGGAAAGATGCTTTCGCTAATAGAATTGCTAGTGTTAATGTTATTTCAGGCTTCTCTCTCACGTATGGTCCAGACATTTCTTTGTTCAGGATTTTTTATAGGGTGGTTGGTAGGATGGAGAAGTGTGGAATCTCCATTGATCTAGTTCAGGGAGGTGGGACATGATTATGGCATAAATTCACTTAGGACTACATTCCCTTTGGCACAAAAGGTTAAGAAGGGGGAAACAAAAAAAAGAGGGAGAAGACAGTGCCTCCAGCAGAAAGGTAGATACCTAGTGAAGTGCTAGAATTTATTGAGGGTGTGGATTGTGGAAATTTCCATTGGTAATGGAAAATGGCAACCATATTGGTTATGGAGTATGTGAAATGCTTCATAATTGCACGGTGTAATCTGTTAATTAATTGCTATCCTAGCATTTTTTATTGTCTTCCTAAAAAAATTGTGCAGGTGCGAAGTTGCCCAATATAACCATTTTACTGCCTGTAGATACAGCACAAATATTGTCTCCTAAAGGAGAAAGAACGATCAACATTGCAGGAAGGTGAGAGGTGGTTCCATACAATTCTGATGCAATAAATAAGAGAATTTCATTCTTAATGTTTGCCTTTTTTATTTGTTGCCAAATGAGTGGTTTGGGATACTTACAGTTAGTTAAAGTTTGAATCTTTGAAGTTTACACACAAACCATATCCTAGTTAGGTTGACTACCTCTGCGCTGCAGGGACATGGCTGCCCATTGTCCCTCATAGAATCAAATTTTCATTGATAACTACATTTGAATGTATGTGGTTTTGAAATCAAATGCAACAATTCTTTTAATGAAAGTCACTGGAATATGCCTTTTGTTTATCAGGATTAGTCAAACAGTTGGAGCATTGTTGCGGAGGCTAGGGCTACATTATCATGGTAACGAATCACATGGCAAGATCAGAATCAGCGGACTGGCTGTCACAAGATGGTTTCAGCCAAAGCTCATTCCTCACCTTGATGGAAAACAAACAGAATTGGGTTTGTCTCAATCACGGTTAGGAAAAGGAATCACTCATCAGCAACGGAATATTCGGATGGAAAATCTATCTTTGGACTTTGGGAATGAGTACCCGAGGAGGAAATAAGTCAGAACTCATGAGACCAGCAGACATCTCTGTATCTGACTAGAAATTGGCAGACTATTTTTCTTTGTAAAAATGTTAGAAGATCCTTTTCTCTCTATATCTGCAATGATAAGCACAGAAATAAATCAATCATTCTATTTTTTTCTATTCATTAGTGCCATTAATGAGGCTTTGCTCCTTCAGCTGTGATCCATGTTTATATATGCTACGCAATGTATCAGCTGTTAGATTGTTGCACAAAGTATAATTGTAGTCTGAATCTGAATCAATTTGTGAATATTGAGAATCATCTTACTCAAATACATGGGAGAAAAATATTTAAGCTGGTTACATTGTCATCATACTGGAGTTCTGAGGAACCTAGATTAGGAGTTTAAAAAAGGAAGCTCCTGTCAGAAATATGGACGCTTGCTCTTTTGTCATGCGCCCAAGGAGTTTGATTGACAAGTGAGATTGATGAATGCTTTTTCCTAGCATGGAATTATGAGGCCCCCCCATGGGGTGATTAAAACCAAACTCTTGTTCTGCAGGGTTAAAGCAAGTTTTGGATTGAAGGATGGCTCAAGTAAGATAATGGCACCACATCTCTTCTTTTCTGCATCTCCTATGTAACTGCAACATTTTTGGAACTCCTAGCTGACTTTTTGGAAGGGAAAAGTGTAATTTGATAATTTGTTTGTGTTGGAAATCACAGAGGGCAATTTGATACCCATCATAGAGACTAGAGGCGGTATTTACTACAAACAGAAAATCTGACTATTTTCTGGAATGGCAGGACCTACCTGAGTGTAAAAGAGTTGGCAATGAAGACTTTAGCAGTAGAAAGATACTTTGCTCTTTGTGCTATTGGATGGCTTGAGTTCATCCCTTATTTATGCAGAGTCGATTAGTTGGCTTAAGAATACCATAGCCAATTGCAGACAGTGACCTAAAGTGTGTCAACTGGATAGTTTGAGGAACCATTCATTGATTCCCACGTGCCTTGGTTCTGCTAGGTGAGCAACATTTCTCTCTCTTTCCATCTTTTCAGTTGCCTCACATGTTGGCTTTCAGTACATGATCCTAATAAACATCAATTATATCTGAATACTTTGTTTCATGGGTATTTATTCTAGCTTAAATTGGTTGCTGTCATCACAGCTGCTATACCAATGGTGGCACATCACTTGGTTGTGATGTGTTAGAGGACAATAGAGTCGTGTAGGTGTGTCTTGTGACAAGTGAGCATGGATGAAAATATTAGCTAATATATATCAGAATTAGGTCTTCAAATACTAATATTTCCAATATCACAATAATACCGCTATATGTTTCTGTATTAACCAATACAGTTGAAAGATTAGCTAATATGGTCCTATCAAACACTTTTCTATGCCTCGTCACTTGATTGTGATGTTTGTTTTTTTTTCTTTTTTTCTTTTTTTTTTTTGGTTTGGGTTGGTTGGTTGCATTACTATTGCAAACCCAATGATGCTTATGCCCTAGGCATTCACAACATGCTCAAAATATAAAGTTGAAGAGCATTATTGTCAGAAGGTGGATGATTTTGACCTTTTTTTTTTCATTAAAACATTAGATAAGGAGGCTTACGTGTTTTGGAAAATTATGTTTCTATTACAGATGAACCTAATCAGGTTGTAAATGAGCCAAGTTTAAGCTATTGTTGAACAATTTTGAGGCTTGGATAGGTAAAGGCTCATTCGAGTTTATTTTTTAATAGATTTGAGTGACAATTGAGCCTAATTTTGAAGGTCATTAGGTAAGCAAGAGAAACTTGAGTATTACTATGCTTGATTCATTTAGGCTCATATACAATTCTGTTTGGAGCAGAAACCTGACTTGCGATCAATTACCAATTATCCTCCTAATCTGCAAGATTTTGATGACATAAATTATCAACACTAGAGTAAGATTGTCTTATTTGCTATATGAAGAATGGCTAAGGAAAGTCATGTCGCTGATTATTCCCCAATTCAAAGATTGATTTGCTTGAGGCAGAAGGGTGGATTCATGAATATGCCGACTTTATACTCAATCGATTGACCCACTAGAGCCAGAGGTGGCTTTTGTAGTAACTCATTCAAATCGTTAAATGACTTGTAGGAGTATCTATGCTTTATTCTGGGACATGTCTTTATTTTTTGATGTGTCCAAGTCATTCTTCTGTATGGATCAAAAGGATTGAAGCGTGACATACAAAGCTCCGAAGGATACTTTGCTGACTTGAAGAAGCTCTACAAAGAGCTAGCTATACTTATGTTGATTTCTTCCAATATGAAGAAAATGTCTGAGCAACTAATGTTTTCTTGCTGGGTTTAAACCTATTTTTAGTTATGTTCGATCCTAAATCTTGGCAAGTGATGAGGTGACCTCGTAACTAATTTATTCTCCTAGATCCTACATGCTGATCGTGATGCATCGCCACTTGTTAGTTTGACAAATCAAACAGCTTTATTGAGTCATGCTTTGTCTATTGTTAGAGGTGTTGGTTGTGGAGTGGGTAAGACCGGACTTGGTGGGAGAGATGGGAAACTAATGTGCTTCATTGTAGTGGTGTTAATAGTACATGAAATAAATGCTAGAAGCTACATGGAATGCTAATGACATTCTCTAATCATATGCCATAATTTGGGAGAGATGGTGGTTACATGTTGTCGGCTGGTGAAAGAGGCAATTACTTTATGTAATGATGATTTTTTGCATTTATTGCTGGTAAGGACATCTATGCTACAACTATTGTTCTAACATGTAACCCATTGCCAATCTCTCAATTACATCACAGATCAGGTTTATTAACTCTAGGTGCTTCGATCACATGATTTGTACCTTAGGTACATATCTTGTTGTAGAGCCTATTCTACTCATCTTGTTGTTACTCTGACTTATTGTTCTTCAGTTAAGGTTAAGAGAATTACCTAACTATACATCTTTCATCTTTCTTACATTTACCGGCTTCTCCATTTAATATGCCCTCTGTCAGTAGGTTTACAGGAAAAAAATCATTGTCGTGTTGTATTATCCTCTTTTAGATGTGAATTTTAGGATCTTATGGTAAGAAGGATCATTGGTAGGGGGTTGCTATATATGTCAGGAGGTCTTTATGTACTAGATTTAAAACTAAAATTCCTATGGTTTGTCTGGGTTCAGCCCTTGACCTCCTGAGCTTCACTGTTAGGTTGGTCTTCCTTCGTTTTCAAGCAGAATTGTTTCGTCAACATCGTCTTTCTGTGTATTTTATTTTGTAAGTCATATCGATTTGCTTAAGCATAGAGTCGATAAATGAGCCTTTGCTCCTTTTGAGATGGTTCACTCAGTTATATGGGGGTCTATATCTTGTGTTATCCAATTGGGCTTTTGCTATTTTGCTATTTTTATTGATAATTATTCACGAACTACCTAGTTGTATTTGATGAAAAATTGTTTTGATTATTTTCAATCTTCTGTGCCTTCGTTGTTGAGATTTATTATCAATTCTCTTATTCGATACAAATTTTACATTGTGATAATTCTTGATAGTATTTGTCTAGTTAATTTATTTCCTTTTATGTCCCAACATGGAATTTTCCATCAAACCTCTTGCCCAAATATCCCTCAACAAAATAGAGTTGTAGATTAAAAAAATAGACATCTTTTAGAAGTGGCAAGGGCTCTTCTATTTCACATGAAAGTTCCTAAATTTTTTTGAAGTGAGGTAGTATCAATCTTTAATTATCTCATTAATTGTATGTCCTTAAAGTTGCTTTAGAGGGAGATTCTGCATCATGCTTTATTCCCTGACCAACTTTTATACTTTTTTACGCCAAGAATCTTTGGGTATGCTTGTTATATTTGGGATATTGGACCTCAGATAATTATACTTGTTGCCAAGTCACTGGAATATATATCCTTGGGTTTTCTCGAACTCAAAATGGATATCGATATTTCTCCCAAGAATTGAGATGATTCCTGGTGTCATTTGATTTTTTTGAGAGTCTACTCCTTTCAGTCTCCACGAGTTTCCTTCTTCTAGTCCATCATCCATGCTAGTTGACAATTTTCTTGTATATGGAGTCACTCATCAAGGTATGTCTTCACCTCCGCCACCACCTTGGCCTATTTCTTAAATTTGTATTTGTGGCCCCTATCAAGTGTTTGGTTCCTTTCAAGTAGTTGTTCATGAGCAGCCCTTGTTGAGCCAATCCTCCTGTCAGTATATCCTATGGTTGTTCTCTTCTAACCATCTTGGATCTTCTGGTTACATTATGTAAAGGTCCTTGTAGTTGTGTAACATATGCTCTATTTGCTGCTTTTTTTTCGTATGCTTGTGTTTTGACCTTTTTGCATGCTTTTTGTCTACATTGGACTCTCTTATTGTGTCTTGATCAGTTCCGAAAGCTATTTCGCATTTTGGTTGTGGGTAACTATAGAGGGGATGTTTGTCTTTGAATAAAATCAAACATATGAGGTGGGCTATACGATACATTTTCTCCTATTAACAAGTTGACCTCTGTGTGAGTTTTTCTCTCTCCGGTTTCTATTCATCATTGACCATATCATTAATTGGATGTGAATAACTCCTTCCTACATTGTGATCTTTAAGAAGAGGTTTATCTTGAGGAACTAATAGGATTTGCTGCTCAAAGTGAGTCCGAGTATGTTTGTTATTTGGAAAAATCATAATACGGTTTAAAAAATCACCTCATGTCTAGTTCGAAAGATTTAGTGAGGTTGTTCTTTAAGTCTCTTTTGTTGTAACAATGTCTACTTTAGTGCTTGGTGCATTTTTCTAGTTGTTTATGTGGATGATATTGTAATTCGTGGTATTGACAATGTTAGTATTTTCAATCTCAAAGTGTATCTTCAAATGTATTTTCACTAGGGCATATTTATATTGCAATGATAATACACCCTAGATTTGTTTTGGGATACAAACAATTGGATGCAAAACTGTTTGATGCACCCATGAACTAAAGGAGGAAGTTATCTCCATATGATGATTTTTTATAGAAACAGAGCGAGATTACTGTTGATAGGAATTTTTAACTATCTTATTGTGACTCGATTAAGCATTGCATTATCTATAAGTATTGTTATTCAATTAATGTTCTCATCATATTTAATCCTAGGAGACTGTCATGGCTATACTATAGTGATTATGGTATCTTAAGGGTATAATAGGATAAGGCTTATATTATAGTCATTATGGCTATACTGGAATGGACGGATTCTTTGACTCTAATTGGATTAGTTTACCGTATGATCGAAGTCTATTGTGCGCTATTATTTGTTTGTTGGAGGCAATACGGTGTCCTGGAAGAACGAAAAACAGAATCGAATCTAGTTGCAATGTTGAGTACTGAATTAGAGTATTGTACATTAACACATAAAGATAAAGTAATGCATTCGATAGTTGATAGAATCTCTCAAACATAAAAAATGGATCATCTCAATTATAGTATGATAATTAGGCGACAGCATACATTGTCAAATTCAATGTATAGCAAAATTCATAGCATATAGACTTGGATTGTTACGTTGTTTGTGAAGAGTTTCGACAAGGCGTGAATCATGTTTAACATGTGAAAATTGGAGAATAGCTAGCTGACATTTTTATTAAGCCCCTAACTCCTGTCTTGTTAAATACATTGGCAATAAGCTAGACATGATTAAAATCCATGCTCAAGCTTGAGGGGGAGTATTATAATATGCTTTAGGATATGTTCATGGTATATCTCTTTTGTAAGGGTAATTTAGTATTTGTACTATAAGGGTAGCTCTTTATTTTAACATGTAACGATCGATTTATATATATGTGTATAGTACCAAACCCTTAATTGTATGGGTTTCCTCTGAATTTCCTCTCTAATTGCATCATTACAGGTACCATGGTTGATCTTTTTCTATGATGAACTTCCACACAATTATGCACAATTAGAATGTTTTAGGATGTGTTCATGGTATATTTCTTTTGTAATGGTATTTTCGTACTTGTACTATAAGGGTAGTTCTGTTTTTTTAACTACATGTAATAATCTATATATATGTATAGTACCAAACCCTTGATTGTGTGGGTTTCCTCTGAATTTCCTCTCTAATTATATCATTGCAGGTTCCATGATTGATCCTTTTCTATGATGAACTTGCACACAATTATGCACAATTAGACTGTGGTTATTGCCAGTGATAGATGATGTAGTATTTGTGTGACTGATTGTGTAATTTCAATTATTTACATGATACCGCACATTGAACAATCTTTTTTTTTTTTTGAAAAATATGATCTTTAGCAAGAGAATCTTTCAAATCCTGCTTAATTACTATTAGCACAAAAATGTTAGCTGAAACATCACATGTTTTTCTAACGCATCAGTTGAGTTCCAAGAGTTAATTGACCGTGGGTGTTGCTTTGAAGCAGTTTGATATTGACCAAATAGGGAGCTCCATATGCAGCAGAATGATAAAGGGCTGGGTCTTTTTTGGTTGAATAGTTTCCTTATCTTTATTATCTTAACTATTTTTGGTCTGTGATGCTTATATTTCCAGGGTGATATGCTGTTAATTATGTCATTTCCTTGGAAGTCGTTATTTGTCCACTTATAAGATCTTCCACATTAAAGACAGAAATGGTCCATCTAAGACGGTGCATAGCACCTTAATTGTTTGTAGTAGTCATTCTAGTTATCTTATAATTTGTCAGTTTCTATGTCCTCCCAATATTATTGTAGTCCACCTATGATGCATTTTAATGAAAGAAATTTTGACAACCCTGTGTAGGCGTGTGTGTGAATGGAATAGTGGAAGAATTTTTCTCATGATGCTCATTGCTATCATTATTATGCCAAATAGGTAATAAATGAAGGAACATTAGAGGAAATTGACACCCAAAACAGCAGCTTGAGTTTGTTTGTGGAAAATGTGTGAAGAGGATGCGTTTTGTTGGCCGAAGAAAATTCTTTATTTTATATGTAAAAGTTCTGAAGAAAATGGCTGAAGTAAATTCAGATACAGGGCTTACAGTGCATAATGATGTTCCTATGCTGCGTAATTTGGCAAAGGATTGACATACCGTGGAATTTGAGGTTGCATCAATGTGTATGCCTGGCTGTTCACTATTAGAAAAATTTTATCAGTTGTAGGTAAATGATATGCAACTCAAATAAAAGAATCAGACATTTTTTTTGGACCAGCATGCTCTCTGATCAGCTATTTTGTTGATGTTGATGAAACAGACATTGACATTAACAAAACAAAATTTGTAAGTTTTTGAGATGTTTACTCATTTCATAGAAGCTCAAATGTGGAGAGAGTCTAAGAACTAAAGGAGTGTTGTATTATAAAATCGTGGATTAATTTCTATGCTGCCCAATAAATACAAACGTAAAATTTTGTATAAAGTTGTAAAATTCTTAATACTGAGTGGGATATGGTTGTGTTATTTATGTTGTCAGCGAGGTACACTACGCTGAATTAAGGGGGAGGACTGAAGAGAAGAAAGAAAAACAAGATGGGAACTGTGAATAATTGGTTTCTAAAAATGAACTCTATACTTGTATTACATTTCTGTGGATATTGACAAAATATGACAAATCTTACATGCAGAAATATTGATTCAGGGAGAAGCAGCTCAGGTCAAAATTGTAGATGCTTGCTTTTTGTTCTTCATGCTTTCAACGAGTTCAACGAGCAAGTGAGATAAATGATTGCTTCTTCATTGCATGGGATTGTGAGGCCACCCATGGGATTATCAAAGCCATACTCCTCTTCAGTGAGGTTAAGCAAGTATTGAAATGAAGTGTGGCTCAAGTGAGATAGTGGCACCACATATCTCTTCTTTTCAACATCTCCCACATACACTGGAACATGACCTTTTGGAACTCCTTGCTGTTTTTGGTGAGAAGAGACTGTAGTTTGAGAATTTTTATGGTGTCCAAAATCACAGCAGGTGATTAGATACCCATCACCTTGGAATTGATTACAGAAAATCAATGGGTTCTTTTCCTGGAATTGGATGGGGTTCAAAGTTTCACCAATAGAAAGAGCCTTTGAGTGAGGGACTATGCAATGGAAAGCTAAGTTTGGTCCTTACTTCTATGTGCAACTGGGCATTCTGAGGACTCTGTTCTAGGCTCACATGGCTTTTCTCAATCAGGTATGCTACTTATACGTATATTTTTGTATGGTATAGGGACCCATCTGTTCAAGGCTGACATGGCTTTGTCCAATTAGGTATGCTGCTGATATATTTCCTTCTATGATTTAGTTGTCCCATATGTTGGCTTATATAGCCATTGTCCACATGAGGACCAAGGCTTTTCAGACTATTCTTCTAATGACATTTATTTTGTCTGAAATTGGCTGCTGTCAATGACATTGTCACATTGGAAAGTGATGGGCAACATAGCCATGTGAACAAGTGTGACTTAGTCCCATTTTTTGAACAAGTACTTCTTGTCTCACCCACTGCCTTGATTGTGATGTCTTGTTATGTCTTCGTTCCTTTTCTCATTGTTGAGAAGACTACTGAATTTTGCTGGATTTTTAATTGCCTTGTTAAACTACTGTAATGGTGGACTTTTGTTTAGTGTAGGAACTAATGATTGACTACAACTCGAACTGCAGTTCAGATAATTTGGATAACCTAAATCTTTGATTTGTATCCTAAGATGTCTTGGAATGTTTTAAGATACACTTTCAACCCAATGGTATTCTTTATCATCACTGTGCATTCTGCATATGTTGTCCCTAGTAGGTTTCGTTTTATTGTGTCTTTGCACCCGGGTTGAATTGGACCTGATCTAGTCACCGTTCTTTCAAATCTAAATTTTGTACAACACAACAGAAAACAAAAGAATCAGAGGACAGACGAGGATTGCTCTCCGATAAGCTCTCCGACGTTCAATTCAGTAAATCTTTCTCAAATGAAGTGAAAGATGCAGTAGTATTAGTTTGGTCGAAGGTGTTTAGCTTGGAAATCTAGTGTGATATTGTATCTGATTGAGAGGTGGCCTCTGTGTTTTTTCACATGATGTGGATTAGATAATAAGTCTCACATAAGACTGAATTCCTTTTGGAATGCCTCTGTTTTCTTTTCTCTCTCTTCTCCCTCTTACTGTTGGATACTGGCAGAATATTATAATAGTAAGGGGTGATTTCACCTGCTACAAAACCGCATTGGATAAGGGCAACCGGTTGGCCTTATCAACTTCGTCAGTTATAGCCGATTTTTCTAGAGCAAGACGTGGGAAGTTATCTGAAGGATTCTTTGCTCGTTTTTTGGCTACCTACTCTAGGCTTTGATGATCTTTGTTGGGCCTTTGCTTCATCCATGGGTCTTGTTATGGATATGCCTATTAACTGTAGTACCCATCACTAGCCCCCCATACTAGGAGATTAAAATTTTAGCTTCTGGCATGCTCTTTGATGGGACATAATTTCCGTTCGTTCCACTTGCCCGTTGCCGGACTGGATTAGGATATAACAAATAATCTTGCTGCTGGCCTAGGTTATTGTTGGCTTGCTCATATTAATCGTCCTTGATTTGCATCGGCGTGAAACTGCTCTCGATTTTAATCTTACCGAAATGGATCCACTCTGGTCAGTATTAACGATGGATTGAATTCATGCCTGAATGAATTCGCACCTGACCAGACTGATGCGTAATTGGATTTACGCCGGGCTAGAATCATTCTAGACTGAATCAGTGTTGAACTGGATCATGTCGGACCGGATTGATACTGAACTGGATTCATGTCGGACTGAGTCGACGCCAAACTGGATTGGCCTACTAGGAAATGACGCCTTGGAAATCATGTTGTTTTGACATTAGTCCCATCCAGTTTGCCACGCGTCAATCATCGGGCAATGTCAACTCTGATGCCGTCGTCTGGTATGACATATCACCTATGAGGAGTTGACACGCGCCCCCCCTCAAAATTATTCGAAACTTTTCAAATTCGAAAGGGCTATTAATTAGGTTTGTTATCATTTCATCATTCTCTCGCACCTCTTGATATTCAGTTTTCTCTCTAGTGTTTAGCCACCTTCTTCTTCGAAACAATATACTCTACTCTCAACGCTCACCTTCATGGCGCATACCGAAGTTGACTCTGACTGCAGCAGAGGTAGAGAACCTTTATTCCCAATATAAGATACGCTGAAACTTTCTGTTTAGGATTCCGGCCAAAAATGATAAGGCATTCTCCTTCCAGCAGTTTCATCACTATATATGAAGCCCACTTGAAGAGTCATCTTCGTTTCCCCATGGCTCCTGAACTGTGCAAAATTTTTACGGATCTTGGTGTTCCCATCGCACGTTTTTATGCCAATGCTGTGAGGTATTTCAGCAACCTCTATATATATATTTTCTTCGAGGGATGACATTTAACACCACAGCGCTGAGGTTTTATTTAGATTTTGTCAGAGTGGGGATTTGATTTCACTTTCCCCCCGTGAATTGAATAAAGCGGTGTAATTTATAAATCTGTGAAAAAATGGAAAGACCGCCTTTTCCTTTTTGCTGCTCCAAGATTAGGTCTCCCCAATAAATGGGGCAATGTACCAGATTCTTTTATGGGTAAGACTTCTCGCGAGAAAGAAGGGTCAGTAAAATTAATGATGGAACTGATTAGGATGAACATAGATTCATTTAGTGATAAGGAGCGCTTATTTTCTACTGAAATCCTTGCACTTACTAAGTGGGAGCCCGAATCGGAGGGGACAGGAGCAATTGCTCCACCTCCCAAACGGCACAAACGGAAAGCAAAAGGCGTAACGATAATAGAACCAAAGCGTCGGGCTGCATCACCAAGTCTTTCGTCGTCCTTTGTTGAAATTGGGCTCCCTATGTCTGAGAGGTTAAAGGGAATAGGTGGTTCATCTTTTGCTCTTCCCCCTCCATCTAGTCAAACTCATGAGGAAGGCCTTGTATTTGGGCTCCTGGAAAATATAGAGCCCCCTGCTCCGTCTGTTGAAGCCCCCAAGGAATCGGAGACCATAGGTGCTAGTGGCGCTATTGAGGCTGGTGGGCTGTCCGGACTGGTTGGCGAATCAGATTAGTCCAGGCGGAGCTTATTGTAGAGATGGTTTCGACCGAAGAAAGTACAACTGGCCCTTCAGCTGTGTTGGATCCGACTTTGAAAGAGCCCGTTGTTTGTCCTGCCGGCATGGATGTGGCCACAGAAGCGACTAGACTGGAAGAGTCCGGACCAGAAGCTCCTATGCCGGTCCCGATGGCCTTCTCCTTCCCTCCAAGTCCTAGAGGAGATCAACTAGAGAGAGAATCTACTCCCTCACTGGGCTCAGTGGCCTCTTCATCTCACCAAAGTCCAATAAATCAAAGGCCAGAACAAGCATCCACTCCTACCTTTTCGTCTCGACTGTCAATGAACGTTGTAGCTCAGCGGGCATGCTATATCACGATATTACCTAAATGAAACTTTTCTCCTGCCTTGTCTTGACCTTTGCCTCTTTTTCTCGTTGGCAGAATGATAAAATGTGTGAGATTTTGAAAATTTGTCCACTCGAATGGGATTTTAAGATTCAACAAGTTGAGGGGGAGGTTCAATGGTTGGAACAGACACGTGTCAATCCCT
>JAOVVI020001181.1:0-13903 GCA_028571085.2 Nepenthes alata | reverse complement strand
TGATAGAAATAGTGATAATAGTAATAATAATAATAATAATAAATTTAAAAAAAATAACTATTTTTACATATGTGGGAATAAATATTTTCATAAAATTATTTATTTTTTATTAAATTGTAACCAAATAAAAAAATATTTATTCCTCTCATAATAATAAGGGAATATAATTTCTATTTCTTCCAACTAAATGGGATGTAAAGGCATTAAGAATGCTCAAGGAAGAACGAGATATTTCTTCGACGAGCATGCAATCAACTACCAGCTCTCAAGCAATCGAGATCGATTGACCAATTTTAGTATTAGACAGTTCATTTGCTTAGGTTTTTATAGAGGAGAGAAGGTTGGTGGTACATTCATTCTAAATGGCTCCTTTCAATGGTATCTAGTAAGCGGTGAGCATTTGGTCAGTCCCTTGTGTGGTGCCCTACGATCGTATTGGTATCCGATTTACTATCCAAGTGTAATCGTCATTAAAACTTGGATAAAAACACATCGGTTCTATACTAATACGAACGATTATAGTATTTTGCGCATGCGGCCAGCACTTGAAGCGCCAATTTTTGAGAAAGAGCACCTGAGGCACACCCGAGGGGTGCACGAGGCACCATTTCGAGTAGCACTCGTGCTCAGGGTGCCCCTAATGGGTACTCGAGTGCAACTCGCAATTGAAAAATACGTTAACGCGTTTTAAGATAAATCACTTGTATTATTTTAGACCAGAAAGTGTCATCTTTTGGAGAAAAAGAAAAAAAAAAGAGATAGGAATGGGAAAAAAAGGAAAATTTGTACATCTGATTAAGTTTTAAATCGTATTTCACTCTTCGTTGACTTTAGTTACACTATTATTAGAGTTGAAAAGAATATTTTACTGGTTATATTTCTATTATTTCATCTTATATTCATTATTACTTGATCTATTTATATAGTGGAGATATTTAAAACATATGATCTCGTAATTTTTTTTCTTTCATTCTAAAGAGAATTTTTCACGTAAAATCGTGTGTCACCTCATTATTTATAATTATTATTTAATTATTATTCTTTATTAATTAATTTTTACGGTTCAAATAAGTGGTCTGAATCCTAACATTAACCATACAAAATAAATTCAAATCACAATAAATAATGCTAATATAGATCTTAATCACTAAACCTTCATTAAAAATATGTACTCTTTTATATTTTCTATCTCCTCCTTACACCTTCAAACATTATGACTTCAAACATTATTCCATTACAACAAATTAACTTAAATAAAAAAAAATATAAAATTTTGCAAATTCACCAAAACTCGTCTCTAGAAACTAAAAGAAGGCATTTATTATCATATTTTTAAATAAGTAATATTATAAGATCACCATTGTCATGATATATTATTTTATATATGTATTTGTGTTTATATTAATTTAATAATATATATAAAGAAATATAATATTATAGTTAAGAGGCTCGGTTAAAATTAGGCTGATCCAAATAAAAATAGTCCAATAAGAACAAGGCCCAATAAAGAAGTAACTCAATACTTAGCATGGAATGGGCTAGATTCGTCACAAGGCCCAATCGCTAAATTAATTTCGATTTACATTTCGATTTGTAACCGACAGTTCTATTAGACCCGAAATTATCCATCCTAATCTAAAAGAGGTCATAGGAACAGACAAAAATAGGTAAAATGGATGATATTATCACAGCGGTCCCAACATTAGAAAAGAAGATTCTCGTAAATAGAAATGGCATTCTCACTCAATCAAATACTATAACAAAAAAGACCGTAAAACAAAAAAAAAAACATAGACACATTTTACTTTTACAACTTTTTTTGATATAAAGAAAAATTCTTCTGACTTGAGCGTTGAAAAACCTATCGGGGATCAATCCTTGTAGGTGATGTAATATCCCCGGGTCACCCGCATGTAGATATTGTCCGCTTTGGGTTGAGAGAACTTCACGGCGTCTCAAAGCAACACGCAGCCCGCACAGTTTTGTCCCTGACAAACGGAGTCCACCGCCCCAAAAACGCGTCTACATGAAAATGGTATCCACGACTTATAAAGCACGCTTTGTTCCTCCCTCCAATCCAATCTGGGGCTCTACAGCCCACCCCCCTTGGGAGCCTAGCGTCATCGCTGGCATACCGAACCTGGGTCACAGCTCTGACACTTTTTGTAACGTCCCTGGGTCATCTGCATGTAGATATTGTCTGCTTTGGGTCGGAAGAACTTCACGGCATCTCGAGTTAACACGCGTGCCCGCACGATTTTGTTCATGGCAGACGGAGTCCACCACCCCCAAAACGCGTCTACATATGAAGGGTATCCACGGCTTATAAAGCACGCTTCGTTCCTTCATCCAATCCAATGTGGGACTCTACAAGTGGTCTGACTATTTTATTTTTATTTATAATGCATAGGTTCTAGGTTTCAAAGACGTCAATTGAACACACATGTTTCAAGTTGCCAGGTAAGGAGATTTGAAACTTGAATCTAGATTTGTCTAAAATTCAGATCCCGAAAAACATTAATATTATTTAATAATATTTAAAAGTCAGTAAAGATTATCATTATTGATATATTACATATTTTAGTATTAATTTCTTATGAAATATTTTTATTTAGTATTTTTTTAAAGGTTGGAATGAATTCAGAATCCCTAATTATCTAAAAAATTGGATTGATTCAAACCTTCTTACTTATAACTACTTAATTAATATTAAATAATTAATTTATTTTAAAAAAATATTTTTTTGAAAAAATAATATAATTATTTAATTAATATTAAATAATTATTATTTTAAAAAATTAAATCTATTCATATTTGACAAAGATGTCTCCCAAGTAGGGATTGGGATGCATGTGAGAGAGACGGTGACAAGGACGTGAGTTGTCGAGGCCATGTGCATGATTCCGGCAATTTCGTTAGGGCATGTCGTGACGAGCCAACGTCACCAATGGGCTGGCTGCCCGTTCGGTCAAGATTCCTTCCTCCGAACCGCTTCTAGATAATTTTATTTGGAACAAAAATTATTTATTTTCATAATTTATAATTTAATTGTAATATATTTTAATATGTGGGCTATATTTAAATAAAAATATATTGAAGAATTTGTCAGAAAGATATATTTATTTTGTTACGTTTCAGAAATATTGATTATCTTATGGATTAGCGACTGTAAATTAGATCTTCTTATTAGTCAATCTGACGTAAATTTACTCTCCATAAGTTTAAACCTGAATCCTGCGCAATATAACTAAAAATAAGATATCAGAGGTCGATAAAAATTACTCGCACCGTAAACCCTCCGAAGCTCAAATCAGATGTCTTTTTAATAATATAAAAAGATAAATGAATGATGTATATGTGGTGGATTGAACGTGAATACGTTCCATTGATAGACGGCTTAGAAGTGTGCGTGAGAAGAAATTCTCATCTCTTCTTCTTTTTTTGGAGATCTCTTGGAGGGTCCTTATATAGTGGGAGGATGATTATTATTATCTCAAAATCAACCGTCAAAGATAACCGTCAGTTACTCTTATCCATAACTAACCACCAAAGATAACCGTTGATAGATTAAAAAAAAATAATTTGAACTGTTTTTCAGATTGAATACACTGTACTCATCACATTTTATATAGAAAAGGTCAATTGAGATTTGAAAATAAAAAAATAAAAAATTAAAATAAAAAATATATATATATATATATAGTGTAGGCCGAAAAAATAATATAAATAAATAGAATAAATATTATTTCTCTCTCGTAATTATTTGATAACAAAAGTTAATGTCATACCAAATTACTCAAAGTTAATATCTCCGTACAAAAATTATTTATCAGGCAAATTTAGATATATAATTATAAAAATTAAACTCATAATTATATTTATTATTTACTATTGATGCGTACCTAGATCCGAATTTTGAACGAATTCGGATTCGTTTGTATAGTTTGAACCGGCTTCGTTCCCTGAGTGCGAATCATGCACACCACTAAAAAGCACAGGAAGTCAGTGCATCGGCAGAAAATTATCTAACCGAAAATACTCCGACGCTCAAGTCAGTAAATAACATTCGATGATCAGAAGGTAACAGAAACTAAAAACTGATAGAAGAAAGATATGACAGGAGTGAGCAGATCTCCAGATATAAGAGATGTGGAAGCCGTCGTCTTGAATTTGGAGGGTGGGGAGGCAGTGAACGGCCGTTAGTAGCCCGTTGTTTACCTTAGGGTTTTTTTGTGAATTCCAGCAGAGAGCAGAAGATTGTCTCTGTTTGGGTTTGGTGCGTATGTTTACGTAACCGAAAGCGTGCCTTAAATGATAATTCAATGGCAAATTTATGATTGAGATGACGATCTTACTTCTTTGGAAGTAGTGAATCCCTGTGTGATTATTGGTTGGCTTGCCTTCCAGAGTAAATGTCAGTTGCAAAATTGAGCAATGTAGTTTCCTTTTGTTGCAGCCAGCAACTTTTGAAATTGTCCACATTCCTTTGGTGTTCTTTACTATTAGAATCCCCAGTTGGCAGGATATTAAAAAAATCTGGCGCATTCCTTGTGTGAAGGTCACCAATTTTGTCAATATTTATTTCGGGTGCCAGCTGGGATAGTGGAAGATGTCTGGAGAGTCGTTGCTGGCCGCCGGTGGGTCATGGGCTCGAATGGATCATGCCCGTTACTGTAGAAAAACCTCTTTTGGGTCTAACGTGTTGTGTGCAGGCGGTCAACGTCTGAGTGCGCGTTGATCGCCCGAACGGTTAACCCCAGCGTTGACCGTCCTCGACCTTTCAGCTCTTGGGCCTATTCTTCAACTGGGCCGTTAGAATATTGACCGTTTTTATTGGGCTTCAATTGACTTTGAGCTAGCCCATTTTTAATATACCCATCAAATCTATATTAATATTATGAAAAATATAAAAAATATAACTATCTTTATTGTTTTTTAACATTTAAAATTATAATCATTAAATTTTAATCTAATTATTAAAAAAGAAAATAAAAAATTATTTTTTAAGAAAAAAAATACAAGTAATTTTCTCTAAAAACGTAACTACATATTTTTATATTACGAGTCATTTTGAACGCCATTTAAACAGATTTCAAGCACGAGTGCCACTGAAAATGATGTCGTAGACATCTCTCTCGGAAGCACCTCGAGCACGCCCCATTTTAAAATTGGTGCCTCAGGCGCATCGCTGTTGAATTCGGTGCCTCAAGTGCTCTTTCGGCGCACCTTGTGTGATATTCCTTTGGAATCAGGGTTTCAGGCCTTGGTCGCCAGCATTTTACACAAGCAAAAATTCCAACCATCTATATCAAGACCTATCAAATGACACGTCAAATGGATATAAACCCACACAGTTGTGACTCATAACCCATATTCATCTATATAAGGTTGATAATATGATGCCCTAAGTTTAAGGCCTGAGATATAACTCGTAATATATAATATAATAATTTAACTTATTTATAAGATAATATTTTAGTAATTAGATTAATATTATATTATCAATTTTATTATAGTTTATGGGTAAACCATAATACGGATTTCCCAAGGTCAACGGAGGTTCAAAACGGCCTGTTGGACGATCAACTAAAAATCGGCTCAACGGGAGACACAGATCCAAATCTTGAAATGCCCAAGACGATCAGCACTAACGTTGACCGTCCAGACCTCAACAGATGGCCAAATCGCGTACAGATGGCCTGGATGTACTGCAGCAGCAGGTCCAAACAGGTTTCTTACGAGCCTGTCCCACTGGAGCCCACGATCTATCAGACGGTTAGCAACAGCTCTTCTGTTGAGCCCACTTGAAGTATGACTCGTAATATATAATATAATAACATAACTTATTTATAAGATAATAGTTTAGTAATTAGATTAATATTATATTATTAATTTATTATAATTTAATTATTTTTTAAATTTTTATTTTAAAAATAAATTGTATTCTATTAAAAAAAATAAGTTAAATTGATCGTATTTAACTCATCCGTGATTAAATATACGTTTCTAAAAAATAAAAGCTAAAAAATCAAAATAAATGAAAATTTGAGTTTTTATCCAATAATTTTGGTAAAGTTTTTTTGAATAAATTAGATATTACTGCAGCAAAGTTAATAATATAATTAAAATATAAATTAGGTATTACCTCCACCTCTCTGCCGCCATTCCGCCGCTGCCACCTTTCAGCCACCTATCACAATTGTATCACCGCCGCCACCAAAACCCCAACAGTTATTGCCATCATGCTGCTTACTATCCGCTACCTCCACCACCTCTCCCGCCACTACCAACACTTTCACAGCTGCCACCCTCGCTGCCCCAACCATCTTATCGCCACCATTACCCAATCGCCACAACCACATAAAAATACTATAAACTTTATGAAATAAAATGATCATTTATTATATTTTTATTATTCTTTAAAAATTAATAATTAATTAATTAATGAGATAACATAATTCTGACCTACGGGCTCTTACTATCCCAATAGAACTTAATAAAAAAAATTATATTCTTACTTCTAAGTTATATAATTATGTTATCAAAATTATATAACTTCATATAAAATAATCTAAATTACTAAAAAATAATATAAAATAATAATAATAATAATAATAAATCCCGTCATCAGTGCTGGTACTGTGTGATATATAAATAAAGGGACTTTTTCTTTTAAAAAGGTCAAAAGTATTATTATTTAAATTAGAACTGTTCATTCTTAAATAAATGACTATTATTTAATACTTAATTATTATTATTATTTAAAATAATTAAATTATAATTATTTATTTAAAAATAAGAAATAATAAATTTAAAAAATAACCCATTCCAATATCTTTTAAAAATGCAGCTTTCCTTGAGCCTTGTGAAAGACGCGTAAGAGGGGACCCACAAAACGCCCGGCCCACCGGGGCACGCCAACAGCTTCCAGGCAGATATTAATCAATAGCAATGTTATTTATTTTATTTATATATGATTATTTTATAATTTATTTCAATAAATATGATTTTATTAAAATTTAAAAAAATAAAAAAAAGCTCTATGTGCAAAAAATAAATTATAAAATAATTATTAATTTTTTATTAGAAAATAATTATTAATAAATAAAATAAATAATATTACTTATTAAACAAACTATTATTAGACAATAACGTGGCTAAAACAACCACTTAAGCGAAATTATAAATCGACTTTTATACCTCCGACCATTTACGTGCTCTATTTTCGAACGTGAGATTCAAACCGGTTTCGAGTTTTGAATTTTTTGACACTCATTTACTCATTTAGATGGTGTAATGCTTGAATTGAGTGCCAGGGGCAAAGCCAGAAGACTCAATTTATAGGCGAAACTATCACTCGTCTCAACCGAGCGTTTCGTATTTAAACTGGTTAAAAATTAATAATTGACTTAATGGAGAGTCATCATCACAAAATTGATCAACAATATTTCAGCAATTAATTGAGTAAAACGGTAAATAGTTACAAATCGATCGAGGAAGACGAAGAGAACGAAACCCTCTGTCGGCTCAAAATCGGCTCGATCAAGCCAACTCACGGCTCGGTTCAACGGCTCGCTCGGCGAATGGGCCAGAGCCGGCTCAGTTAATTAATTAGGCTAAAGCCCATAACTATCACTCTAATTAAACAGTACAAGAAAATGAAACTTTGAATTTCATATTCAAACTTTGCATGGGCTTTTCCATTAGTTTATCCCGAAAGTATAATATTCATGCTCTGTATATACTTCTATTGCATCAAAAATAAATTAAAAAATATATTTTTTTATTTTTAATTTATTAAAAAAAACCCTTTAAATGTTATTAATATACTTTTAATAATATAATATAATATAATATAATATAATATAATATAATATATTTATATTATTAAATTAATATTAAAAAATGAATAGTTGGATAGGTTATACATCGATGGCATTTTAGAAGGGTGGGTCCTTGTTCTTTCTTCCCCTAAAATTTGCAAATGACAGCCTAATCAAACAGCCTGGAAAGGGCTGTTATGGTTGAACATATTTGCTCATTTGGGTTCCATGATGCTTAGTTGTTCACGGTGCTCTGCTTCGTGTACCAACCAATTCTATAACTTAGCTTATCAATCCCAATTTCGGGTCACTGGAAGAGGTAAGAGTGCAAATCCGCTTCTTCAATATTGTCGTTCATTTTACAGAGTCACCGGTTACTTCCGGCTACTTTCTTCTGCTATTGAAGTTCTCACTCTTCTGCTTCAAGCGGAGCTCTTCTATTGGAGAGAGATCTGCTCTGTTCCAGATATACTCTGCTTGAGATCAGCTATTGGGCGTCTGGGTATGCAGCATTTTTGAAATTTGTGGCTTTTTTTTTTAATGTACTGGATTAGCTGAGGAGGTGATAGGGAAGTTTTGTTTTCTGGGTGTTTTGAGATTTAGGGTTTTGCAATGGTGAAGAAGAAGATTATGCAGCGGGTGCCTCTAGTTATAGTTGTTTTTCTGTTTGAACTGATGTTTTCATTATCTAATTCTTCCTTCACACCTGCTGATAATTACTTGATTGCTTGTGGTTCTTCCCAAAATGTGACTTTCCAGGGTCAGATTTATGTCCCCGATTCAGGACACTCCTCTATTATTTTGAAAAATCAAGGGAATTCGGTTGTTTCTTCCTCTAATTCCAGTCTTCCATTTGCAATTTATCAATCAAGTCGAGTTTTTACGCGAACTGCGTCCTACAAATTCGATATCCAGCACGAAGGCCGCCATTGGATTCGTCTTTATTTTTACCCACTCCCCAATTCCAGTCAAAACTTGAAATCTGCTTCCTTTACTGTAGTTGCTGAGAATTTTGTGCTCCTGGACAACTTCAAATTCAAGAACCACAACGGTTCGACATTGTTCAAGGAGTATGCTATCAATGTGACTTCTGATTCCTTAACGCTCACCTTCATTCCTTCGAACAATTCAATTGCGTTTATCAGTGCCATTGAAGTTGTTTCGATTCCGGACGACTTGATCCCAGATCAGGCCCATGCAGTGCCATTTGCCCCGTTTAGTGGGCTCTCCGAACTCGCCTTCGAGACCGTTTACCGGCTAAACGTGGGTGGTCCGATGCTCACGGCTCAGAACGATACCCTCGGCAGAACATGGGAGAATGATGTGAAATATCTCCATTTTAACGGGTCTGCTGTGAATGTTTCCGTTAGCCTTGGAAGCATCAGCTATCCATCTTCAATTACTCCCGAAACGGCACCGAATTGGGTTTATGCCACTGCTGAAACAATGGGGAATGCTAACGTAGCAGACGAGAACTTCAACATAACTTGGGTCTTCAATGTCGAGCCAGACTTCATGTACTTCATTCGAGTACATTTCTGCGATATCATCAGCAAGACTCTCAACACTCTTGTGTTCAATATGTACATCAATTCCGATGTTGCGTGGCAGAGTCTTGATCTTTCTTCCTTGACTAATGGTCTTGATGTGCCTTTGTATAAAGATTTCGTTTCCAATTCTTCTTCGAATTCTAGTACTTTAACGGTCAGTGTTGGCCCGGACACTATGGCAGATGTCCCAGATGCGATCATGAACGGTATCGAGATCATGAAAATCAGCAACGATGCCGGAAGTTTTGATGGGGTTTCCCCAATCGGACATTTCCTCCCTGCGTCGTCCTCGGGGAGGGAGAAGACTCGGGTGGTCATTATCAGTTCGGTTATGGGTGGTTCGGTTGCAGCGGTGTTGCTTCTTGGTCTGTTCTATTGCTGCTTCATTGCCCAGAAGTCGAAGGCTGCTACTCACCAAAGTCATCCATGGCTGCCTTTGCCATTATACGGCAACTCTCAGACAATGACAAAGATGTCTACTCTTTCTCAGAGGAGCGGCACAGCTAGCTGCATCTCGTTGGCGTCCTCAAATTTCGGCCGCCTGTTCAGCTTCCAGGAGATCATGGATGCGACTAACAAGTTTGATGAGAGCTTGCTCCTCGGAGTCGGTGGGTTTGGAAGGGTTTACAAGGGAACTCTTGAAGATGGAGCTAAAGTAGCCATTAAGAGAGGAAATACGAGATCCGAACAAGGACTAGCTGAATTTAGAACCGAAATCGAGATGCTATCCAAATTACGCCACCGCCATCTTGTTTCCCTTATCGGGTTCTGCGATGAGCGGTCAGAGATGATATTGGTTTATGAGTACATGGCCAATGGGCCGCTTAGAAGTCATCTTTACGGCACAGATTTGCCCCCTCTATCGTGGAAACAACGGCTCGAGATCTGCATCGGTGCTGCAAGGGGGCTTCATTATCTTCACACGGGCGCAGCACAGAGCATCATACACCGAGATGTTAAGACAACAAACATCCTCTTGGATGAAAACTTTGTGGCTAAAGTTGCCGATTTTGGCCTCTCGAAGGCAGGGCCGGCTCTGGATCAGACACACGTGAGCACCGCCGTGAAGGGCAGTTTTGGGTACCTTGATCCCGAGTACTTTAGAAGGCAGCAGTTGACCCAGAAATCAGATGTGTATTCGTTTGGTGTCGTCCTTATGGAAGTCTTGTGCACTAGACCGGCTCTGAACCCCGTGCTCCCGAGAGACCAGGTCAACATTGCCGAGTGGGCAATGACCTGGCAAAAGAAGGGAATGCTAGAACAAATTATGGATGCCAATCTGGTTGGGAAGGTTAGCCAGGCTTCGCTTAAAAAGTATGGTGAAACGGCCGAGAAGTGCTTGGCTGATCATGGGGTCGACAGGCCTTCGATGGGAGATGTCTTGTGGAACCTTGAGTATGCTCTTCAGCTTGAGGAGACCTCGCTGGCTCTCATCGAGCCTGAAGATAACAGCACGAACCATATAACTGGCATACAGCTGACCCAGCTCGAACAGTTCGACAACACCACGAGCATGATCGATGGGACCATGTCCGGAACCGACGAAGATGGTGAGGACGCTGCAACAAGTGCAGTGTTCTCGCAATTGGTCAACCCCCGGGGACGATGAGCAGAAGAAAAAGCTCAGCCATCTCCATTAATTGACTTCGGGTAACTTCATAAGTTTGTTAAGGCTTAATGTGTTTGATTTCTGCTTGTTGTCTTCATATTGTTTCTTCTGTTAGTGATTTGTAATCTATTGAATCCGTACAATACTTATCTTGAATCGCCATGGGGATTCTACCTCTTTTGCTTCCATGCGAGTTAGTTTTGGCCTTCAGCTGTCCTCTTTGTGACACATTTGCTGAAATTATATGCATTTTATCATCTTGTATTGCAAAATATAGAAAAAAAAAACAGTAATACAAAATAAAGAAAAGCTCCTTTAATGGTGATTTGCCGATGATTGATCTTGAATTTTCATTTTTGCACTGTCTTGCAATATGATTATATGAATAGATGAAAATATCAGCCGATATTATTTTTATCTATGCTTGATATTTTTAATATTGGCTGATATGTATAAAAATCGTGCTCCTGATATTAATTTCTATCAATACAATGACAATATTACGATAGGTTGTCATATTGATGATATATACGATATATTGACCAATATGTTACTGCCAGGTTATGATTTTTATAATTTTTTAAAAAAAATATATTTTATATATATTATTTGATATATATGATTCCGATATAACATATTGACAATGATATTTTCACCTATCATGTTGAATGAGTTATCCAGACGCTAACCTCACGTTTGGTTAGAGGGAATAATGTGGGAATATATATTCCTCCGTTTGGTTATAAATTTAATCGAAAATAAATATTCTCTGAGAATTGTTATTCCCACATATTATTATTATTATTATTATTAATTATTAAGTATTATTATTATTATATTTAATTATTATTATTATTATTATTATTAGTATTCTCACCTTATTTCTCATACTATTTCACAAACCAAATAATGGAATACTAATTTTTACCTTATTTTATTTTAATAACCAAATATGATAATAACAATTTTAACTCTATTTCCATCCTATTTTATCCCTTAAAATAACTATTATATTTTCACCTTATTCCATTCCAACAATTAAACGTATCGTAAGATCCTATCAGGGTGATTTTCTTTTTCTCTTTTCTGTGTTGTTTTTGGGTGGGGGAATGAGATAAGAATGGAACTCTTAGATTAATGCCATCGCAGAAGCTATGTACAACATTAACAGGGTTTAAAGTTTAAAATTATAGAATCATATGTACAAATCCTCTTCCCTATTATGATATTTTTTTGGCATATGGAAGGATATGTAATAGTATAGGACATATTGGAAGTAAATTTTCTTTTTTTCTTTTTAGAATTACAACGTAATTGCAAATATTTGTTAATATATCGGTTGACATATTCAAAAATACCAGTGTATCGGCCAATATGCAATATATCATTGATAGGTTGACATATTGCATTTGGTTGTGGTGTTGATACCGGTCACGGCCTTCTCAGCATCACTCATAACGGGTGATACGCCTTAATATTAGACATAACCGACGCAGATTTTTTATTGGGGGATCGGAACATGGCAGCAGATATCCAGTTGACATATTGAAAAATGTTGGCCAACATTGCGATATTCTGTTTATACAACAAGATAATACGATTTTGTTAAGGTTTCAAAAGGTCTGATATTAATGTATACCTGCTGATATTTAACATTTTTGTTGATATTTTTATTCAATGAATTTTGGCAAACATCCACAAAAAGTCTGCGGGGTGGAGAACTTGCAGACTAAAGCAAAAGACATTGAGATACACAGTATAGTTTCTTAAGATGCTATATTTTATTTGGCAATGAGATTGAGAGATTCCTTTTTGCTTATTTTAACCCGTTCAAGGTTTTGCAGCTTCCTTCTGTATTTCTCTGTCTTGTTTCTTTATTTCCTAGTTGGTTCTGAAGCTAACCAGATAGTTCCCTGACTAACATTCAAGTACACCTTCTTGATTCCTCTCTTAAGTGGGGCTGCTCAGTTCACAAAGGCAGTTTTACATTGGGGTTCAGGAAAGGATCGGACCACTTTTCCGTGTACCGTATGGAGTTTTACCTTACACTATACAAAAAATTGTTTTCACAATTTGAACCCGTGATCACATTGTTGTACAGCAATAACTTTACCATTGTGATAATGATCCCTTCCCTCGTGCTGACGAGAAAGAATTTTTGCATCTAAGAACTATTATCTATGCATTGATGAAATTATACATATTAGTATTAGTCTTAGTCATATTAGTATTGGCCATATTGATGAATATATGTTAGTTTCAAACACATTGACCGCAAAATTGTTGTTTGAGAATCAAAATTTTGCAGGGATATATCGAACGATATATTAATCAAATATTGAGTATGTCGGTCGATAAATTATCAATATGACGATATATCGCTGTTTTATCACAGTATAAGAAAATATTAGTATCAGGCTGCCCGATACCAATAGATATTTAATGATATTTTTGTATATCAGCTGATATTATATTCTATAATTCTGCAATAATTCTACTTCAAACAAATTGAATTGCTTCCGTCAGAGAAACTCAGAATTGATACATGGAGAAGGAGCTACATATACTGTGATCAGGATGGAACATTTTGATCCAAGAGAGAACACAAACCAGCCAATTGTTTTCATCGAACGATCAATCACTCTTCATGAAGAGAAACCTTCTGCGGGTTACTAAATTCAAACGACGAACAGAAACATCAAAGAAGAAGAAGGAAAGGGGAAAAGGGAAGTTTTCTGATTTTGAGTATTATGATTAGTTCTCATCTCCTGCATACTATTCCATTCCCATTTCCTGCCCTTCCCGTGCAGTCTAACGAGCCAAAACCCGTCTCCATTGAGATGCCTCGTTGCTGAACTCGAGCTGCAGAGAACACGCAAGCTCTGCAGTCAGCAGATAGCAGTGATGACGTTCGGTATGTC
>JAOVVI020001180.1:0-25700 GCA_028571085.2 Nepenthes alata | reverse complement strand
GGAAACTCAATTGGCGCTTCACTTGATGGCTAGACCATGCGCCTGCTCACCAGGAACGCCACGAATCCTAAATGGCAGCCAATCATGGCTTGTGCCAGATCACAATCACTTCAGTTGTCTGCAAAATCCCGGTTGTCACACCAGCATCAAATGTTGATTAAGGCTGACAGGACTAATGGCGGCAAAATTTCCAGGATACGCATCTAGGAAGACAATAGCAAATAAACCGCACGGTTAAGTAAGAGATTTTATTATGTGTTTTACTAATAAATTCTTTTTACAGCAGGATGCAGTCAATGACTGCAGATTACAACGAGTCGCCTTCATTGGGCCTTGAAGGATCTAGAGTGGTGAATTCTCTCAGGTGAGCACGGGTCCGGACGCCTGAGTTTTGAGAGTCCAGAACGCCGATGCGAAAGTCTGGCTCCTCTAGCCTAGCTAGCCTACGGTTGAGATGGATACCGTCCTGGAACTTTCTTTCCAGTGCAGGAGCCACTTCCTCTGGCCTGAGCTTTGACCTCAACTTGGCCTCCAACTGCGCATGCTCCTCTCCAGAGTGCTCCCGGAATCGCTCAAACTCCTCATGAAGAGCCAAAATCTGGTCTCGAGCCTGCATATTGGCGCCAGCAAGCCTAGATGCCCTTGCCTCCGACTCCGCCCATGCCCTCTCGAAGTGAGAGGTGCGAGCCCTAGTCTGCTCGATCTCCCCAACCACGACCTGCACCCTGGCCTCGAAGTCCTCAACAGCCTGGGTCACCTGCTAAAGCACGGGATCCACCCTCTTAGGCCTTTGGCGCCATGAGGATGTGGACGCCCCCTCCATCTCGAAGCCCGGCGGTGCCCTCAAAAACCTCATCGGTCCAACGACGGTAGCCTCTGAGCCACGACCTCCTGTGGTGACAACGCCAGGCGCAGTGTCATCGCAGATCCGTGAAGCATGTGTGTCCCTTGCAGACCTACCGGGAGATGACTCAGACTCTGACGAGGAAGACGGTCTTTCCATAGGATCGAAAAAAGAGCAAGGACAGCGCTCTCTTTACACCCTCGAAGCTGCTAAAGGACGCGAAGCCCTTGAAGGGAATTTAGGCGTTTAAATAGCCAAAAGTCCCCCAGTGAAACGCTTTGGGAAGGGACCAATCAACTCCTCCCGTGTGGCAGATCCCTGAAGTTTTGCGCCTTTCCAAGGTGAATCATTATGGTGCAGCATCCGTGATCTCCCACACAGTTAATATGCCAGACAGCCAAGTGGATGTGACATCCACCTGTGGCATTTGAACTCCCAAGGCATCAGCCGCCAGCAATCTTTTCCTACCGCGTCCTCCTGTCGACGGTCTACATTAAGACTCGAGGGACGAGACCGGCAGAGTCGGCCGCGAGCATCCAAGGACACCCAAGCGCGCGGGTCGGCACGTGATGCAACAGAAGGAGCAAGTTGCCCATGAGGTGCCATCCAAAGAGCAGTCAATAAAGGAAGATGAATGTGACAAGATAGAATAATAAAGGCAAAGGACTACTTTTATTAATCAAAACTTTCTTTACAAAGTATAAAGTTTGCAACAGCAAAAGTACAAGAAAGAGGAAGGAGATATGGCACGGGGCATACACCCCGAAGCGACCACCCCAAATGCTTGCGACATTGCCTGGGGAATGTGATCCACACGGCTTCACCACCGGTAACCCAACAAGCCTAAGCATTGGAGCTGTCGGTGTTGGCCAGTCGCTACGGACGATCTCAATGCTAACCGCAGCGGCAGAACCAACACTCGCAAAAAGAAGCCTTGGCAGGGAAGCGGAAGACATGCACTCCCTTTGTAGCCTCCCTCTCCAGATGGCACGTGCGGTGATCCAAGTGAAGTGGAGACCGCGAGCGACGCGCTACGTTGGAGGCAAGGTGCCCCTGAGTAGCTCCGTAAGGATCCTCCTGCATACTGGAAATCACCACAGCCTGGGGGGCACACGACGACGACAGAGTGGCCGAGCCACCCTCATTAGCATGAAGAACCGCCCACGGTATGGGCATGAAGACAGTCTTCGTCAAGAACTTCGGATCTCTAGCTAGTCCACCCGGCTCCTTCGCGGACTCCCACTGGAAGTGAGATGAACCAAGGCCCTCGCATCGCTCCTTGAAGATCAGTCAAGGAATGAGCCGCACTAGTTGAAGAGCCCTCTTATTTATGGATGAGCTGGCGCCTTACCGCCAATTAATCGGGTGTGCACCCTGATAACCATCATTCATGAAGGAAAATCGTCGACGCCCACGCAACTTGAGGCGTGCGAATCTAACCCTCCAGAGTATCGAATCACTGCGGCGCCTGAAAAGCTTGTGTGACCGTCTGGGGAAGACGTGATGCCAGAAGACGACAAAGCCTGGCGCATCTCGAGGAAGACGGTGTGGTGATAGGCTGGACCCGAGATGGACATGCCAGGCCGCGACTACAACCCGACATGCCATGCCAGGCGTAGGGGGCTAGTGTTGGGTCCAGAACCCGTGAGGCCCAAAGGAACGCCAAGCCTGATCCGTGGAGTAGCAGCCCAAGCGGCCAACTCAGCCTAATATTCAAAACAACCTATGTAGCAGCCTGTGCTTGCAACCAATCGATGTTGTCTGCAGCCCATTAATGCGGCTGTCAAGCGGCAGGAACAACGCAGAGGAGACAAGCCAATGAGGAGAAGGTCAGTGCTGCCAGCCACGGTTTACGCCGGTGCCTGCAGTTCTCCGGCCAATCCCAGCGCGAGAGGTAGACCAAACGTGGCCTGCGACACTCAGCGGTTTCCCCTCTACTACAAGACGACAACTGACACGCCGGTGACCACAATTGGGTAGCAGTTGGCGAATCCCTGCAAGAAGGATTCTCACACCCAAGGCTCCAAGCCAAGGAGCCTATAAGTCCCTTCGCCTTTCACAGGAAACGGGATCGTATTCTGGGGATTGATCAATCGAACTCTGGGCATTTAGCTCAATATCGAGCAACGAAACTCTCTCCTTAGAGACAAAACTCACAAAACAACGCCCAGATCCCATCTCTACCGCCTTCTTTAGGCTATGAGAGTGAGCCACCCTCTGCGGTGTATTCAGGGAGCCAGGTCTTCTGCTACCCGCTCATCAATCTCCCACTCCTACATTTATGCACTCCCCATACATTCGCAGCATATTTTCGGGCACCTCTAAGCGTGCGCCCCCTTTTTGTTCATTGCGAGAAGTTGCTGACTTAAGCATCAGAGTGTTTTCGGTGGAAAAAATTTTGCCGGGTCTCTGACCTATTGTTTGTTAGTTGTGTTATGCAGGTTCTAGGTTAAGTAGCGACGGAGACCGGATCCGCTCGTGATCACCTCCGGATGACGAGAAATCCGAAGGCTCCTTAATCCGTACGACAATCGGAAACCCGGGACGCAACATGAGTGCTGATTAGTAACAGTTGTCAAATCAAACATGAACCATAAGTCTCACTTTACAGGTCAATTCATAGTTAGAAGAATTGTGTTAGTATCAAAACGTTTGCAGATAATAGGAGTTCTGGCTGTGGGGTTGAGTGCTGATATATTGCTTTTATTTTTCTTGTTTTCAATCTTCATACAAGGTAATTTTGGAGCTAATTTAAGAACAATGCATATTGTTATGTGCATTTTGGATGCTGCTATTGAGATAGCATTTCTTGCTATATTTTCCACTACCATATTTATTACATAAAATATTTGACATGGTTTGACAATCATTTCACATGTATAATTTTATCATAATTCAATAGAGACTTCTATTTTGTTAAGTCATTCATGTTATGATCTTCTAATTTTCCCTGTAAAGAAATGCTACAAATAATGATAAAAATGAATGTGAAATAAACCTAATTTAGTTCCGCATTACATGGATAGTCTGATCCACAAGGATCTTTATTTGGAATTGTTTGATCGTCTTTCTTTGAGCATAATCAACTTGAACGTACAAACATAGATCACTTCTATGAATTTAGAAAATATACTGAATTAGATGAATTGAATTGGAAATTTTAATCATGTATAATTGAGACTGAAAAAATTCAATATTTTGTGAGGTTCTTATAACTTCAATATAGACTGCTACCGTCCCATGTATGTTCTTTCTTTTTTGTCCGCTTTCTTTTTCTTTCCTTCAACTAAATTGAAACTTTTTTAAAGGTGAAAAAAAAATCCATGTCATTTAACAATATTTGGGCCATGATGCTGTGAAACTAATACGGCTGCTTACCCTACAACCTTGCAACATCACAATGTAAAACTATGATCCATTTAGCATGCCCACTTAGTGGAAAAGATTTGTCTGCTTTCCTTTTGTTTATAGGGGTAATATTATGAATACCTTTAAACTGATTTTCCCTTTTGTCCCTTCCTCAAGCTTACTCGAACAAGGAGACGATTATGTTATTATGATAGATCATCCAAGGAGAAGAAGGATCCACTTGTCTTCTTCCCTTTAATTCCTTCACGAGTTTTCCTGACCAAGTGTAGGGCATTTGCCTGCTTTGGACTTTGATCCACTATTGTTTAGATTTTGATTCTACATGTTGATAAGACAAGTAGATGGAGTCTGGGTTAGAGCTGGATTTTGGTTGAAAGACATAGCTGGATGGGGTCTCTGTTTGGTGGCAGGTCGCCATGTGATTGTGAGGGGACCAAAAAAGGGTGAGCCATAGGCTGTCAATGAGTGAGTGTTTAGTGGCCAATAGTGTGTAGTTGATGGCATTCCATTCTGCAGCAACTTGAAGAATGTATTATCATACATGTTTGCACCTGCTTTCCCTGATCTTCAACATAACAAAATTCATATACAATGTCCGGATGCAATTTCTTGAACTATTTCTGATTTCTGAGATTGTTTGGTTGCTGCCGAAGTTGTGGCTGAGATTTGGCAAATTTGAATTGGATGGATGGCCCAAAACGTATGTATGGTAATTGCCTTAGATTTTGATCTATCTTAGTATGTTCATAATTTTTTGGAGCAAGTGACTTCCTAATGATGTCACATTTTGAACTAATGCTTGATAACAAGAAATCCTGGTCTGGGAGAGAGATATTTGTGGTTCTTACAAGAGAGGGAGCCTGTCATTTTATTTTGTTCCTGTGTAGAAAATTCTTATTTTTGTGGCATTGCTTGTGCAGATGCGGGAGGCATCCTGTACATTCTTTCTGCAATGATTTTTTTTTTATCATAACAACATTTGTTGACACGTCTGTGCGCCATAATCAGGAGACCTCTTTCTCAAAAACGTTCATGGCATTAGCCCTGAACTCTATGTCTACCTGGTTCTGTAATTACGGCTTCAGTTCTTATTCTAAGGATTGGTATGGAAGGTCTGCCGCACTTGTTTCTATATCAACTTTGCTTCGTCCCATTCAAGCTGTACAGGATAACAAAAGGCCACGAAGACTAGTTGACATCATCCGCACCGTTCCTGAGCTATCAAGAAACTACTTTAGAAGTCGTCCTCGGAGGGCTCTTTTTGGTGGGATTGCTTTACTTGGTGGCTTTTATGTGGCACAGACAATATCGCTGTCCTTTGGGGCTTTGGGTGTCAACGATGTGATTGCTGCCATTGTGTGCGTGCTTCTCACAGAGTACGTGACTAAATTCTATTACAGCAGGCCCAAGGTGACCTTTCCCCTAGCACTTCTGAACAACTTCAAGATGGGATTCACTTATGGTCTATTCATCGATGCATTCAAGCTTGCGAGTTGAGTCTTCTTTTGTGTCTCGGGTTTTGGGTGACATCTTCAGGACCTTCCTATAATCAATGGGAGTTGTCTGGTATGTATTTTTTTTGGGGTTGTCGGTCTGATATGTCCAGTGTTCATCATGTGGCTAGCTCCTTTCATCTTTTCAGTTGGATATGAACTTTTGAGCTCTTGGATAAGGGATAAGGGTTTAGAGGCTAAATTTCTGGTTGGTTACATTCAATTTATTATTTATATGTTTTGTTTCCTTTTTTTTATTGGTTCTCTCTGACAATGTCTTATTTTAGATCTGTGCAATGATTTTTGATAACATGTAATAATTAGGCATGTATGCAAAATCAGGTAGCAATAGTTGATGCTAGGAAAGGGTTTAACATTTTGTCTACTGCATTTTGCACTGCCCAGGACTAGAACACTATGCATGGTTGATGAGCGTTATTATTGTTCTATTTATGGAAAAGCTCTTGTGTATATTTAATAGTCAAGATTAAAAGTTAAATAGACTGATGATATAGGTTAAATTAAGTAATTAAATTTTTATTATTTATTTTTTAACTTTTAATTTTAATGTTTGGTTGGGTATGAGAGTATTTTTATTCAAGAACATTAACAACTCTCATGGTTGATGATTTAAGCCATGTTGGAAAGGCTTAAATGAAGCCAAAGATTAATATATTTGGTTATGTTATTGGAAAATTGTAGATTAATATAGTATTTATTTATTACATTGTTTTTATATAAATTTTTTAATAGGTGTAAAGTGATACAATTATTTAAAAATATTTAGAGGATGTTGGCTGGTACCAGCCTTGCCTATATTAGGGTTTATATGGGGGTATTTTTAGGGTGGGATTCAAGGAGAAGCTAAAAGAGTAATGATAATTATAATATTTTATAATATATATTTTATATGAAAAATTTAATAGATTTTAATATAATAAATAAAATATAAAATAATTATTAATGGATAAAATAAAATTTCTGTGAGATTGTGTCAGTATGTAGCTCCGGCGTATTCGCAGATTACCTCATTCTGAACCACTCCAACCTCCGACGGAGCGACACACTGTAGACTCCGATGTGATAAGCGGAAAGAAACTGAAATTTAGCATCTGTGAAAGAGGGGCTTCAATTTTTGACCTGCCAGAAAACCCTAATCTCTATTGCCTCTCCAATATTCTCTCTGCGCATTCTTATCCAATTCGAATCAATCCCCCTCTATATCGTCAATTGTTGATCGCCTCTCGCAAACCCTTTAACGAACGACTTTTTTTTTTCCCTCCCTCCCTGTATTCAAACGCGTTTCTTTATCATTGTTAATCTATGGACATTGGATCAGCCGGCAACAAACGAGTCTTCCAACGGCTCGGTCCAGCAAACAATAAATTTCAAAATCAACAACAAACTCATCAACATCAGCAGCAGCCACAGAAGCAAAATGTTTGCTACCATTGGCTTGCTGGCAGGTGCACTAGGTCTCCATGCCCTTTCTTCCACGGTGAAATACCAGGATCTTCTTCCAACGGCGGAGCCACCACGTCGTCGAAGCGGCAGTACAGTTCTCGCGGCGGTTCCGATGAGGGGTTTTTAATTCGTAAAAACCCTAATTTTAATAATACCTGGGGAAAAGTAGCAGGGAGTAATGGTATCCGAGGCGGCGGCGGCGGCGGCAGCGCTGTTAGGAAGATGGAGAAAGTTTGTAATTATTGGATTCAAGGGACTTGTAGTTTCGGAGAGAGGTGTAAGTTCTTGCATGCTTGGTCCGTCGGGGACAATTTTTCATTGTTGACAACCCTCGAAGGGCATCAAAAGGTGGGGTGGATGAGTTGCTTGAGCTTTGAAAATCGTTATTATTACTGAGAATTTTTCGGTTGGACTTTTTGAGAATTTTCTGGTTTCTTTTCGAGTTAATCGATGTTCTATGGGCAGGGTGTTACCGGGATTGCTTTGCCATCAGGGTCAGATAAGCTCTACACTGGGGGGAAAGACGAGAGTGTGAGGCTTTGGGATTGTCAATCCGGCCAGGTTCGCCTTTCCAACTTTATGTTTCTTAATTTTAGTTCAAACAGTTCCTGCTTGCATTTTTTTGTTGTTTTCAGTCTAATCATTTTCAATTTCGTTGTTATGGGTTGTAAAGTGCTTGATGTCTATTGTCTTGTGATTGCTTAAAGAAGGAAGGTCCTCATGCCCCATCTGGTTAGCACCGTGGATCCTGGTCTTCTTAAGCATTGGAAGTGTTGATATCTGTGAACATGTGTGCTTTATCCTTTTTTTTTTTTTTGGTTTCCGCTGGATGGGGCATGAATGGGAGTGTTTAACTGTTGGATACACAGATTGGATTGGACGTATCTTGAAAAAGGGGTGGTTGGACTGTGTAAGATGAAGCTTAGCTTGTAGGTGATTCAGGTACAAGATACTATTTACCTGTACAATCAGACACCCAACATGAAATTGCAATGACCCAATTGCAAGAGCGGAGCTCTACCAACTGAGCTTTACCCTTCCCCTCTCCCCCAGCCTACTAATTCATGTGCTGTTCCTTCATCAAGACCTTGAATACTAGCAATGCCATCTCCTATTAAAACTTCCAACAGCTTGCCAAACAAAGGCTAATAGAAATATAAACACGGTATGACTAGCATAAAACACAGATATGACACAGATATGGTTAACGGTTGTGTATGGTCCTTAATAAAAGTTCCAAGTAAGCGAAGGTTAGTGTCATTGGACTGGACAAGTAATAACTTTACATGAATACGAAAGATGTGTTACCTAATTGATATCAGACTTAGTTTCTAGTCTACAAAACCTTTTCTGGACGCATTTAGGAAAAAAAAAGCTTATGAAAGGAGCTATGGCCACTCTTGAAAGAAATTTTTTTTTAAGCGTCTTGTCGGGCAATGGTTAGGATGAAAGGAGGAAGTTATGTTTAATACACTAATTGCAAAATAACATTTTAATAGGCCATTGAGCACATACGATACAAATAATGCACCAGTAAAATACCAACTAATCCATTGGCCTAAGCACTTCCCTTTTTTAATTTCTAGCTGTGGTTTTTCTTTGATAGTGCGCTGTAAGTGATATTTTTTAAGCTCCTATCTATGTTTTCATGGTTTAGGCTGAAATTCTAATCAAGAAACAATTTTCAGATTCACGTGGAAAAGGCTTAGAAAGGAGCTATGGCCACTTTTGGAAGCGATTTTTTTTAGATGCTTAGATATGGTGTCTCTTTGGCGGTACTTTGGAATAGATTTTCTTAAGCGATATGTTTCGCGGTTTAAGGGTCAAACTCATCCTTCGTACAAATGAGGCTTCAAATTGAATTCCAGTTTAATTAATCGGTGGTATTGCTTTATTCTATTTGTTTATTTTTGGAGGGTTGGCGTTTTGTTTGATTGGCTTGTCAGGGAGATCCCATCGATACAATTTGGGGTGCTTAAAAACAGGTGTGTATCTTTAGCAATGGACAGATGATATGAAGTGATCCTAAAGGTGATAGTTTTTTTTATTTATTATGGTTTAATTTCATGGCTGGGAGGTGATAGTCTGCCATGCCAGAGATTGGATAATTGTTTTGAAAGATAGCTGTCCAATTTACGCATTTATTTTTAATATTTACTTGCGAGAAATTGACCTCACTCTGGATACTCAAGTAATTCTTCTTTGCTATTTCACAAGTTTATTTTGCTTGACACTTTCCATTCGAGTCTTGTCCTCTTTTGGTCGTCGGGGAATATTATAAGTTAGCCATGGACATGTTTTTTCACTTGTTGTTGATGTCAGGTGTGGATTATGTTTGGGTTAAGTTATCAAATTGGATGTGCTTATTAGAAATTAAGATTTTCAATTATATCAATGATAAAGTATTTAACAAGCATGATTATGAGTAGGTCAGTCTGCTTGTGTGTGGGGTAGTGGATCTCTTGTGAAAGTAGAGGTTTGCACATTTTCTTTGTGCATAATGATGATATCGTGAGTCGTAACAAGCTATGAATAGCTGTGAGGCTAGACAGGGTTTTGTTCATGAGTTGAACGTGTTTCAGTTTTTGAGGATGGCTGGAACGTGGCTGTGAAGATGGATATTGATGACTATGTATGTGATGGAAAATACGCTTTCGTGAATAGATCTTTGCTGTTGTTTTGATAGAACATATGTGACATAGTTGTCAGTGTAGTGAGGAATGGCGTTGGAGGAAAAGCTTACTTTTGTGGTCAGCTTTTGTGTAGATGTCTTCTACTTATTTATGGGGTATATAGACATATAAGTAAGTACATTATTGGGGAGATCAATGCTGCCCTCACTGACTCACAACAACAATAATAGTGGGAATGAGTGAAACCAAAGGATATTTGGATCCCACTCTCCAGCTAGCCTTGACCAAATTGTGCCAATGTGGTAAAGGTGATACAGAATAGGCTTATCTACTTTACAATTTAAAAGGTCCCTCAAAAGCTGACACATTAGAGCTGGGGCCTTCTATTACACTGTAATAAGTGTATAGCTATTGGGACCAGCTATTGATCTTTCAGGACCTGTATTGATCTTGTTATTTTTGTGTTTCCATGTACACGTTGCCTCTGATGCTACTGAACTGGCATGAGACTTGTTTTGTGGTTCTTTTGGGTCTCCTGTTTTCCTGTACCTAAAGATGCCTTTGATGGTTGGTTGATCCTTGCTGCCGGGAAGATCTGGAAGAAATGCAGATTGACATGTTTGTTGGATGCTGGATGAAATGAGGTTGATGTAACGAGGGTGCATTTTTTAAATTTTGTTAGCTAGGGTACCCTTGGTTGTTGGGCTCCCTTCATAGTTCTTGAGGCCAGCTTGAAATCTAGTGATGGAGCTTGGCCTCTTTACATTCTTAATCCGTCATTAGATTCATAATTTGATTGAAGTTTTGGCAATGCCTCCCGTTTATGTATTAAAATATCTGTCTTGATGTTGGTCGTGGCTATATTAGTATTGGTCATATTGTATTATACATATTGATTTTAATATCACACTAATGACCTTTTTTTCTTGTGATCACATCAAAGCTGAGTTTGATTCTAAAATTTGACCATTTTTATTATATATTAGCATATTTAAAAAGTTTTAGTCAATTTTATCTAAATTGAGCTTAATATCCTCCTAGCTTAGGTCATTGAAAAAAGTACCATAAAATTTTTGATCTTTGCATATTTTACACCTCTATAAAACACGGGGATTTATAATTTTTAGAAGATTTGACTATATTTGAAATATGGAATTTAGGCTTCTAAGAAGCGAAGCAAAGTCAACAAAGGTTGATCATATAAATTGTCTCGGTTGATATATCGTAATATGTCACAAGTACAGAGACATTTGATACTGATATATATTGGTTGATATTTTGATCCATGCTCAAGTCTAACTACGTGGGTCACACTGTTGGTCTTGTCTTGGTTTAAGACAACATCCTTCAAAGGTTGAAGATTGGCCAAAACTTTCTTTCTTATTCCTAGGCTTATCCCTCTCTCCTTTCTACTGCTTCTAGCCTCAACCAAATCACTTGTGCTTCTTGTTGCATCTTCTGACCTAAATGTCATAAACATTTGATGTCAATGTTTTTTTTATATGAATAAAATGAGTGCAACTTTGGAGATCAATGCTGAACTTAAATTTGTAAAAGTGAGTTTTTTATTAGCTTGGGGTAATAGGGCTACGAATGATTGATAATTGCAATGGTACTTGGATTGATATGATCTGTTGTATTGCTGCTAGAACGTCTGATATAGTTATCCAATTCCCCCCCCCCCCCAAAAAAAAGATTTAGTTTTGAATGGTGTTGTAAGGAATCATATCTAGAAAATTTTACTTTTGTTCTATTTCGCTCTACTTATTTATGGGTGAATATATATGTTTATGTGTCTTGGCCTCTGTATAAGGCATTTAACGTATACAAAAGTGTATATTAGATGGCGCCATGAGTGATTGTTAATTGCATTGTCGATTCATGTAACATGATCTATATGTGGTGGTTGCTGCTAAAACATGTGTGATACAATTGTCGAAGTTGAGTAATTGGGAAGATTGACTATGTAAGAAAATCATTGATAACCACTCTGTAATGCAACTAAGTTACTGCAAATTATGTTCTTTTTTCATTTCTCTTTTCTGCTACATCATTTCTTTCCTGTTAAGAATCTCTATTGATCTGTTTTGGTTGTAAAGACTTCTTTATTGTAATTCTCTATATTGTTATTCTTACCCTCGTTTACCATTCAACTTAAAGAACATGTACTGGATCCCAACTAGATTTCTCATTTTATGGCAGTGTACAGGGGTGGTTAATTTGGGCGCAGAAGTTGGCTGTGTGATCAGTGAAGGGCCGTGGGTATTTGTCGGCTTAATGAATATGGTCAAGGTTAGATGGATGCAGAAGCTTCTCCAAGATTTATTAAATGGCTCCAGAGCTCTTTTAAACACGAGTCTATTCCCTATGGGTTTGTATTTTTTGTTTGCGCAGGCTTGGAATTCTCAAACAGGGATTGACTTGAGTCTGAGTGGACCTGTTGGACAAGTTTATGCCCTTGTTGTGGGGAATGATCTTCTCTTTGCTGGTACACAGGTATTACATGCAGTGCTTGCAGGGAAACTACCCATGTGTTTTTCTCACTAGTAGTATTATTTTAGTCACTCTCCCAATGAAAGATACAACCCCCCCTCCTGGAGTTGGGTTGCTCTGAGGCCCTCCTGTGCCCAAACATCTTGCGTTTGTCTCTCTTCCTGTAGTTTCTTAGTTGTCAAGTTCAAATTTGCGTTATATGATGCCATATTTGTTTGAAAAGAAGCCCTTGTGTGTTTGAGCCTTGCGTGTCTGTTGATGTGTGCATATGTTTATAATATCACTTTGGAGTTTTGTTGTTAAAAGAAATTTATGGAATCAAGTTCCCTAAAAAGTGATCATCGTTTATGCACCAGATGTACATTTTATTTATGCTCATACATGCACCTATAAAAATATTGCTTTCTGATGCAGGATGGGCCAATATTGGCCTGGAAGTTTAATGTGGCCACCAATTGCTTTGAACCCGCCGCTTCTCTTAAAGGTCACACTCTTGCTGTTGTTACACTGGTTGTTGGAGCTAATAGACTTTATTCTGGTTCGATGGACCGTTCTATTAGAGTAAGCTATTTTCTTAATCAATTATTACACAAAGTTTCATGTATAGGTAGAGCTATGTTTCCAATGATCTACCAGCATAATTCCATTAAGAATGTGGCAGTCCTCCTTTTCTCTTTTACATTTGATTATTCTTCTTCCTTTCAGGTTTGGAGCCTTGAAACATTGCAATGTGTGCAGTCATTGATGGAACATACATCTGTTGTGATGTCTCTCCTTTGTTGGGATCAATTTCTCTTATCATGTTCACTGGACAAAACAATAAGGGTTGGCTCTTTTTTCTCTTACCAGCTAATAAATTATTTAAATAATAAATGTTTTTATGTTTGATCTCTCTTTTATAGATCATTTTTGTGTCTGGTAATCTTTCCCACCCAATTCGGTTTTGTTTATGCAGGTGTGGGTTGCCACAGAGAGTGGAAACTTGGAGGTGACATACACTCATAATGAAGAGCATGTACGTTAAAGGCATTCTTTTTTTATTTATTTATGTCAGAGTGATTTCCCAGGTGTCAGCTTCACAATGATTATACAATAATATGGTTGAAGTCATTTTCTTTATAGTAAACTTTAATGATGGTGCTAATTCCTGGAGAAATAATGATGGTTCATGTGTCAGTCTCCAATTTATTAATTTTACTGAAGAGGTTTGTATTGCCATTTAGTATTTCTTGACGAGACACTAATACTGTGTTGCTTCTGTTATGGATGTGCTGCATGTAAGGTCCGTATAGCATGCTTTCAAGGCATGTTTTGGACTTGCAATATGACTCTTAGTAAGTCTAATTTGTTGGTGGGGATGGCTCTAGTGCTTAGTTTTGTTTGGAGTCTTGGTTGTATGAAGAGATCTTTCCAGTTCATTATGTAGGACACAAAGATGTTGGGGATGCAACGGAAAGAACAAAAAATTGAAAAAAGATAGTCATTCGCAAAGAAACAGAAAATTTTGAAAGAAGATTGTAAAAGAAACAGATATTAATATTTCTATTTGTGAAATAGGATAGTATCACACTGTTGATTCAATAAGGATTTAGGTGGTTTAAGGGTAAAAGATGAGGACCCTTTGTGCCGAAGGGTAATTGAAGGCTTTTTTGTGGCCCGCTCTGCTTTTCTCCCATTATCATTTTATGGAAGTTTTATCCTGCTTGTGGAAAAACAGAAGGGCTGGGTTACTTATAAGCAGAGAAAATTCTCTTTGAAATTGGGGAGGGTAATTTAGATAGTTTTGGGCCTTTTGGCATGAGCATTGCTTAGAGGAGGGCACCATGCCTCAAATTTCCTAATTTGTTTAGATTAGTTGCTGATAGAGACTGTCCTAGAGGAATAGTTGGAGTGGGTTGTTGATGAACAGATTGGGAGACTATTTTGGTGCAATTGAATTATTACTTCACAATATGAAGAGCTAAAGCTTATATTGCAAAGGGTTGTACCTATTCCCTCTTGTAGGATGGAGTAAGATGGAAGGATGGTATTTTCTCAGTTGGGTCATGTTATTCTGGTATTGGAAATTATGGCAGCTACTATTTCCCATATAATTTGCTGGGAAATCAAATGCTCATTCCAATGTCTCTTTATTGGCTTGGGAAACCACATGTAATTTAAGACCTTTGAAGTGACAGGTCTATCTTAGCAAATTGCTGTATGCTTAGCAAAAAGGATCTGGGAACTGTATATCAGCCTTTTTTCTTCTGTGAGCCAAGTTTGATGAAAATTTAGTGCGTTACAGCTGGACTGTTTTGATTTCAATTTTTGCACAGAATGGTTTTTCAGGAAAATGGATAAGAAGATTTTATTGTTGCCTGTGCAAGTTGCTGTTAAATGGTTTTTGAGGGAAGCAACGAACTAGACTGTAGTTGGATGAGGCCTTGAATGTGCGTATTTTCAGATTGGATGGGATAATCCCCTCCCTCTGCAGTCAATATCATATGTTCTGTCCCCCGGATGGATTATTTTTTATGTTATAATCTTGTTAGAGTTAGAAATACATTGGGAAAAATGAGGTTAGCTCATTATTTGATTACCCACTAGTCTAACCCAAATATGTGGGTTCAATTTCCACCTGCTCTGCTTGTCCTTCTTACCAATTAAAGAGAGTAGGAAAGAAAGATTCCGAATGGCCCATGAAAATTGAAGGCGTAATGTTCTTATTGAAATTATTGGATAGAGGAATGTGGTAATCGTGCTTAGGAGAAATGTAGAAAACAAGATCACGATGTCGGCATGCAATTGAAAAAGGAGGGAGCATGTAGACAATATGTAGATGCTTCTTAGGTTATTTATGATGCAGTGAAGGAAAATCAAGAAACGTAATAGAAGTAGGGATCTTCTAATAATGGCAGGTTGATTTCACTGGATGTTTTAATGTCCTTATCTATACTAATTATGAATTTACTAGACATATTCAAGATGAAGTTCTTGGGTGTATATCTTTTTTGGTTGATATCATTTTAATACATCTAGGAATAGATATAATTGATATGAAGAGAAGTTTTATGATCAAGAGGGTTTAAGATTTGTTGCAGTAACTAGAGTATATTTAGTACGTTTTTAGTAATTCAAGGCTGAGTGATGAAAAATTGAAAATCTTAAAACCAAAAAAATGTGTTACCTTGGATCTTTGAATTTTAAAAATGGAAATTGGAGTGCTATACAATTGATGAACTGTAATAAGATATGCAGCATTACATGATTGGAATATTGAGATAGTTTTAATAAGAACATGTACAAATAGTTGAAATGTTAATGTATGGCATTCTTCTTAAAGATAAATAAGAAATGCACATTTGCTGGAAACCCATATAGCAACATATAGAAGAGAGAGAGGGAGGGAGAGAGAGAGAGAGAGAGAGGATGATGTTAAAATGGTTTGATTTAGGTGATGCAATTGTTGGAAAAAGCAATTTGTTGGAGGTACTAGCAATGAGAGAGAGTAGTCCTAAAAAACTTCAGAAGTAGTAATAAAATCTGAATATAGATGTTCTAAGCTGAGTGGAATGGAGAGAGAGGATTCATATATCCAACACCACATAGTGGGCCTGAGGCTTTGTTATTGAGATTTGTGTTGCAATCTAGACATGCAATTCTCTGAAAGTGGTTTGTACTACTTGGAGCACTAATTGATGTAGCTCAACTTGTCAAATGCTTTGTATCCGACGAGAAAGAGTAAAGTTCAATTCTCCTCAGGATAAAGAAAGGATGATTTTGGTCATTCTAATTGTTTTGGTGAGTTGCACGAGTTTAATACTCTTTTAGCTGTGTTGAGATGAAGAATGTTAGTTGTGATGCACATTCGCCAGTCATCTAGAAGCTTCTTAATCCCTAAGCAGTTAAGGAAGAATTTCATCAAGTTTTAAATCTATAGAGATGGCATTGGCAATAATATTCGAGAAAATTCTAACATCCAGTGTTACGCCAATTTCATCATTTATAAATAGTTGGAACATGTGTTTGCTACTGTGTAGAGAAATCAAATTAAAAAAGTTTACGAGGGTGAAAACAAAATCTTTACTTTTCTATCCATCATTATTTCTGTACTTCTCACATTTTCTCCAATATCAAAAGGGCTCCATCATTTCATTCTAATTGTTCTATAGTTGCTTTCCAAATTTTATCCTGTTTTAAGTGGGGGAGCATTTGGAGTTTTTTGTTGTGGATGGAATGGGGATGAGTGATTGGAGTTTGGGGACTGTGATGATTGCAGTAATTGTCAAAAAGCATATTTAGAGTATAATGAGCGCCTCCTTATTGTTGTTCTCCGAGAATTGGAATTTGTTTGTGCTGTGGATACTTATTTAAAGGACTAAGATGAATGAGTGCAGTTGTATTAAAGAATGAGATAATAAATAATGATATCCGTAAATATTTAAAAGCTGCCTTTATGTAAGATAAGAAAAGGAAATAGTGTCTAATGTGGTTTGGAAACATGACACAGGCCAAATGCAGTACATGTGAATAAAGGTGAGTTCTTTGTAACTGAAAGAAAGATAAAGAAGATGTAGATTTAGGAAAACTTGGAATGAGATAATAACAAAATGATTTAACATTGCCTCCACCATTAGAGGATATTGTACTAAATTGAATGAAATAATTAAAATTTATTCATATTGGAGCTTAAATATCGGTGTTTTTTTTTCTTGTTATACCAAATTTGATTCCTTGTGTCAAACTGCTTGCTAATATTGCAATGAGTTGAGGATTGACGTGCACATCATGATGGTCCATTCTGCAGGGCGTGCTGACTCTGTGTGGGATGCACGATTCAGAAGCAAAGCCAGTACTGCTGTGCTCCTGCAATGACAATTCTGTCCGCCTTTACGACTTGCCATCGTAAGTTTGATTCATCACCGCAGATCAATGGGCTAGTTTTTATTGAAGTCGTGGAATTTTCCATTCTCAGAGATGGGAACTCCTCCTATTAACCTCTGGAGTTTCTTATGCTGTTAAATGGTCGATTTGATTCATTTGTGTGTAGTTTTGGGTTAATCAGCCTTGCTTCTTTCTGTTAGGTTTTCGGAGAGGGGAAAGATATTTTCCAAGCAGGAGATTCGAGCTATTCAGATTGGCCCTGGCGGCCTATTTTTCACCGGAGATGGATCTGGCCTAGTGAGAGTGTGGAACTGGTCAGCAGCACCACCTACTGCTACCTGAACACTGTCAAATCCGATTCTCTGCTCTGCCTTCACCCACCTCCGAGCCCCCGTCAAAAAAAGGGAAAAAAAAAGAGGATAAATGAAGGAAAAGCTAACCTCATGCATGTGTATAAGAATTGTAAGATGAGCTTATCCATGTTGCGATCCGTCACTGGTTTGAGAAACCATTGAGCGAGGTTTCTTCTCGGGTTGATCTACCCAGTGACTCATCATGCGTTTTAGTTATTGCTTTTGTTTCCGGAATAATTCAAGATCAAGTCGTATTATGATGGCGGATTCTTGGAATAAATGATTGGGCGGCTCTCTCTTTCCCTCTTGTCCTCCACCCCTTGCCTAAACAAGAAAAAAATGTTCCTTGTTACGATAGTTGGATGAGCTATTTGTTATACTCTGATTTAGGGTTTTAGTTAAGCAAAACAAGCCGATAAATTGTATATGATTGCAAGAAAGAGAAACTGAAGTTGCACTCTGGTTTATTACCTTAATTTTCTAAAAACTAGACTTAACATTAAATTGCCATAAAAATATATATATTTGTTAAACTTCAATTTGCATATAAATGTCGTTCCAACTAGATTGAATCAAGTTGATAGAAGTCCAATTAAAAAAAATAAAAAAATTGAATGATGCTTGAATAATTTGATCAGATAAGAATATTTTTTTACTCTCGATAAAAACCCTCGTGCCAATAATCAACATTATTGAAACTCAAACTTCCACCGTAACATTCCTCCCTCCTCCATTAAGACAAGGAAAAATCCAACATTCCTACTATGAAGTTGATGAGAAGGTAGTTACTTCACTCTCACCTTTACCTTATTCTATGCAACTCTGTAATACTTTAAACCTTTGCTACTACAGATTAAACATGACTTTAATGGCGGTTCCACCGCGAGCGCTGGTCTCAAATGCTTCTTCTACCTCCCTCTGAGAGAACCCAAACCTGTGAGTTATAAGCGGCTTCACATCGATCTTTCCACTGCTCATAAACTCGAGGCATAATGGCCATGTATTCTTGTAGCGGAAGACTCCAATAACATCTACTTCCCTAATCATATACCAAAAACAAGTTTATAATAGTTATTATTTTTCGTCAAAATTGTAAGTGATAAGGAACGAAACAAGATGTGAATGAGCTACCTTGATTCATAAGCTTAAGTTAGGTGAAGGCTCGTAACTAGGTTCATGCCATAAATCAAAAATAATGGTATCTATATCCACCATATTAGTAGATATAAATGGATATCGAACACAATGGACAATATCGAGAAAAATTTGTATCGGGAGGCCTAACACAGTTATATATTGGCCAATAGAGAGGGATAGAGCCTTGGTTGACTTTAAGGCCACACTATCATTGATTTCATTGCAACATATCTCTATGTACATTTTTAAATGATTAAATCGGAAGACAAGGAGGAAGAGTCCAAAATGAATTACCTTACAGCTGACGGAGTAAGAGGGACAGTCATTTTGCTATGACCCATTCCAATAAGGCACACCCTGCCCCCGGAACGAGTTGCCCTCAAAGCCGTTGACATAGTTTTGTCAAATCCGGCACAGTCAAAAGTCACATCTATTTCGGTCCCCATAGCTTTATGAATTTGGACGACTTCTTCAGGTATATCCTATCAGATCAAGAATCAAAACATCGTAAAATATCATGTCAGTTATAATGACAACAACAATATTATCAATAATAGAGATAAGGACAATAAAGATAGACATCTACGAAATTACAGATAGAGATAAACCGATGCTACTTTGATATCCTTAGAAAGTCTTCTCCCTCTTCTCAGTGAAACTTTCTCTTAAAGCATAAAAAGATGATTATCTGTGGCCTAAGCTCCACCATACTAGAAAGGTTTTGGTGCAGTTTCTATTGAGTCAGATCAAATTTTTTTTTCCAAATTCATAACATATGTCCTCGTCCTTAAATCCCATTTGTTATTTATTGAAGGATTCATCTTTGTGACTCGTTAATGTAGATATGTAAGAAATGCAAACCTGTGAATTTGTTGAAACTTTGACGGTCTCATCTGCACCAAGTTCCTTTGCAACAGATAGGCGGTAACCATCCATGTCAACAATGACAATTTTCGGAGCTCCAAAAGCTCGAGCTGCTAACATGGTGACTAGTCCTATAGGTCCTGCTCCCATCACCAAAACTCTAGTCTCCGGACCAATGTTGGCACGACGACAAGCATGAACCCCTACACTCAACGGTTCACACATAGCCCCTTCTTCCAAGCTGACATTGTCAGGTAGTTTGAAACATAAATCTGCAGGATGTACCACCTATTGCAGCAAAAAGAAAATATTACCAAGCTGATAACTACACAAGATTGATAATATATCTATACAATCTGTCTTTTTTTTTGTTATCTAATAATATATATACAATCATCATGAGACAGCGAGGATTTTACTTAGGTTAATAGACTTCACAACTGACTATCTTTGCGTTTAATATAAAACAAATTTTAACACTGATTATGAACTTGTATGCAATTCAGCCATATCCCCTTTTTTAATATTAGAAAAGGAAGTGTTGCGAGTTGTTTGACTCAAGAATAGGCTGGATTCAACAAACTACTTCTCGTATGAAGCCAAAATAGCTAGTAAGGGCCAATTAGCCATACAATGGCAAATTCATTCTAGGGCATTGACATTTTTTATATCCATGTAGATTTTTTAAGTAGTATCAATCCAACACAAGTTTTTCTCATACTTAGATTTCATATTATTTACACTTTTAAGTTCATTAAATTGATATCTTTTCAGAACATCCATTTGAGTCAAATGAGACACATACAGAACAGGAAAATATGAAAGTATGTATCATTATTGCTGGCCCATAATACTATATGTATATGCAACTATTGAATGATAGAAAGTGCGAATTATATGGGTAGGATTACTAGCATCCCTTAGCTTGCTGAATTCCAGAAACTGCAACCACATCATAATTGTCTAAGCATCTAAAATAACTTCCTTAACACCAATGATAGGTAGAGGAGAGAAATAATTCAAACTAGTATTAAAAAAGATTCATATTTCTGGTTATCCACTCAATTTCCTTTTAGGTATATAAACCATCGAGGATATGCTTCCACGATTTCAAATGCAGCATAAAAAAAATGAAATGTATGTAGCAGCAAGCATAACAGTTAATCAAATGAACCATCTGCGACCAACCATTATATTCACAATTCAAATACAAGATTAGAAGTGAGGTGCTACTTGATTTGCTAGAGAACCATGAACTGGGGGAGTTGCAAAAAACTTCATATCGGGACATAGATTGTATCGTCCTTCTTTGCAAAGGTCACACCTCCAACAACTGATCCCAGGCTCCAATGCCACGCGATCTCCGGGTACCAATGCCTTCACCCCACTGCCTACTTCTTCAATAATCCCGGCGCACTCATGTCCAATCACCATTGGCTCTTTCACTATAAAGTCTGCACATCTCAAGGTCTAGAGCAAACACAAGTAGCTTAATAAGCAACCAAGATATCATCAAGTGATTGGCTCTTTCATTATAAAATCCACATTCTCAAGGTCTAGAACAAAAACAAGCAGCTTAAGAAAAAAACAATTGAGCAGTACTTCATTTGTCCCCAATGTCTGTGTGGTTAGGTGAAGGCTGAATCAATGATTTTATACTCTTAAGACCATGGATTAAGCACAAGCTTGAATCATAAATTAAGTACAATCTTACCTCTACTATGTGCTGAAATATAATTTTATGAAAATAGTTCTTATTAATCAATCTCTAGACCACTTGTCTTTGAAACCCTGAATAGACTGTCGATGATAAGCTGGAGGAAGGTAAAGATAACGTCAAGTCATCATACTCCTTATACCTTGGGCAACACACGTGCTACAATACAAGACGACAAAGTGGATTTTGGAATTTACTAACATTCTCCGATAAAAGGCACTATTTTTGATCATGTAGTTATTAAAACTATTGAAAGAACACTTTATAACTTATTGGGTACTATACAAAGTCTTTAAAATATGAAAAAAAGTACCATTTAGATAATATTTTCAAAAGAGTTGCAAATGGATCAGCCAGTTTACCAATCGTTGATGGTTTTAGAACGGCTAAATCTATATTAAATACAAAAGTACCTAGAATTACTACTGAAAAAATATATAACAGATCATAGGACTATGCAACCATCAGTTATTAGAAACAACACTTCTCATCTGACTTGCATGTATTAGGCATAACGCCGGTGTTCATCCTAAGCTAGGATCAATCTCTCCAAGAGATTCATAGTCATAGAAGTTTTGATACCATTTTGAAAACGACAGTTCAACCAAAGACTTAAGCAAATAGGACAAGTTTAAGGTTATTTTATACTATAACAACATGTATCCTCTCTGCTTCTTCCAACAACAATATTAATATATGGAAGAAGTCAATGAAAAAGTAATTCAGCAAGATTACACTGACTCAGCATAGCATATAAGAAAATTCTAACAATCAAATCTATATTAGCCATTCTTAGTTATCCGATTAGTCTGTATAAAGCTCACTGGCGGAACAGAAATAGGGCTCATGATGTAAAAGAGGAAAGAGGAAATTAAAGGGGATTTTACCTTGAGGTAGTGAACATCACTTCCACATATACCAACAGCTTTCATTCCAACTCTAACATCATGGGGGCCTTCAGAAAGATTACAAAAAATATCCAGCGGTTAGAACGGGAAAACCGATTGGGCAAAACGTGAATCCATTGAGCAATCTAATTAATTTATTCAGGAATTTTTGTTAGAAAGCAAGGAGGGACAAACTTCACACCAAGGGGAGGGAGTTTGAAAGGCTGAATTTGAAGAGTATTAATCCCCAAAAGCCAAGCAGCCATGTTCTCTACTTCTCCTCCATCTTTGCCTTCACCAGCTCCATGAGACATTCCTCCCTTGCCCATCCTACCCTCTCCCTTATTTTTCTGCAGAAGTTGTGCAGACTGAAGAGTGAGGTGAGAAGACCTACTGCAGCTGATGGGCAGGATAATTTATGGCGGAAAATATTTGTTGTTTGAGATAAGGAAACAGAAAGAGCCAAACACATCGTCATATATAATAAAAATATGAGAGTTTTATGTTCCCAAGTTCGAAGTGACTAACAGTAGAATTGTTTTTAGGAACATTTTAACTATTTTAAGATATTTTTAATATTTATTAATTTTTATATAAATTTATTGATATATAAATTGAAAATGCAATACATAATTAAAAATACCAAAAAAATAAACAAAAAAATTAAGAAAATAACTAAATAATTTCCTTCTAATACACTAATTAACAATATTAAACGAGCTGGTTTAGATAAGACCCAGACAAGTGGGGTTAAAACTTATAAAATAAGTTTTTTTTATTGTTTACTATCACAACCTCATCAGTATTTTTGTTAAATGAACCTTCGGCTATTAAGGAAGTCGACAACAAATAGCCAGAATCAGTCTAATAATTCAATTAAATAAGTCGCAAGGGGCGGGGGTAAGCCTAGGAAGGACAAGATATTTAAAATATTGATATTGTTTAAAATCTGTTGTTATAGTGCATTTTTGTTGAACTTTCTGTTGGGTTTATCACTCGCTTGTAGTGACTTAACAAATTGAGACGTCATTGGAGATTGCATAGGATTTGTGCGGAATGTTGTAGCCAGGGCCGAGAACTTTTGAAAAGATAAGGCCCGAGGACACTGTGTAGAGTGAGGCCAGGGACTTCGAGCGATGAAAGGTTGAGGACTTCGAGCATGAAGGGCCGAGGATTTCGTGGAGATATGGCTCGAGGACCTGTGCAGGAAATGGCCGGAATGGATCTGCAACGGAGTGGCCAATTTGGCGGAATGGGCAAATTGGCCGGTTTGACATTTTGGAAGGTTTGGCCATTTTAGAAGGTTTGGCCGACATAGAAGGTTTGGCTATTTTGAAAGGTTTGGCCAAAATATAAGGTTTGGCCAGCTAGGTTTGCCATTTTGCCTAGATGGCCAAAAGTAGCAGGTTGCTCGATTTGGTGCATGTGGCAGGAATGAGCATTTCGAAATGCCCTTAGTGAAATGTCGGTATAGAATTCAAGTTTGCGGCGGTTTGCTTGGAATGCTGGTCAATGGGAGATTGACCGGCCCAAGTGAAGAATCCGGTCAACGGGTGGTTGACCGGCTATGTTTGTGCTGCAGAATTAATGGCAAACCTTTTCAGAGTAGATAGTTGATCTATCAGGTTTGCAGGCTTTTCAGAGCATGTGCAGCTGGCGTGCAAAACATGGGCTTGCAGGAAGCTTGGAAACTGATGAAGACGTGACACAAATCATCTGCAAGATCGGTTAGTTGAGCAGATGGGGATTTGTAATCAGGGCGTCTATATAAAAGTACCAGGAACTTCAGAAGAAATGCGCGGAAGTGCCTGGGGTGCAAGGCACTAGTGGGTGTGAAATATCACCGGGGTGAGCAATCACTATGAGCGAGCAATTATCGGGGCTTGTGCAACCAGACACTATGTAAAATGCCAGTGAGCAAATAGCACTATGGCAAGAGAAATGATAGAAGAAAAATAGTGTGATAAGAGGGAATGAGAGTTTCCTTACTTTGGATGATTTTTTTCTTGTTCTCAGTTTTCAGGTGGTTTGCGTAGCCAGGGTCGGTTGTTGGTATTCTGTCTCAAAATTTTTTTTATAACCATATTTTACATAGTGGATATTTTTCAGAGTTTGTCCCGTGATTTTTCTATTCGATTTGTGAAGGGTTTTCACGTTAAAAAATATTGTGTATTCTTTGCGTTCATTATGCTTACACTAATGGTGGCTGACGATGATGGGGGATTCAGATTTTCCGCTACGCCGGATAGGATGGATCCGCGCGTCGAACCCCAACACTTTCTACCTTTGAGCTTACAGAATTAATCTAAACAATATGTTCAATTTATCTGCTGGAGGAATCAACACAGAGAGGCCCCACAGCAGTTTGATCACAAGAAGACAAACGAAGAAAGTTGACAAAGACATCAAACATTGCTAGAGGACATCCAGATGAAGATAATATGGTTATAGAGGAATGAAAAAGAGAGATATAAGAGGCCGGAGAATTTAGAGAGGGGGAAAGACAAGGAATTAGCAATGGCGGAATCGGAAGACAACATGGCTGCTTGGCTTATTGGCGTTAAAAATCTTCAAATTCAACCTCACAAGCTTCCTCCTCTTGGTAATCTTTTATGAAAAAATGTTATTTAATAAAGTTCTTGACGAATCGGAAGTGGGAAAGGAGAAATGATGCAAATATTGAATTAGATTATGATCGTTGATTACTCACATAGATTCTTATGTTTGTTAACATCAGGACCTCATGATGTGAAAATTCAAATAAAGGCAGTTGGCATATGCGGTAGCGATGTTCATCACTTCAAGGTGAGAACCCTAATTCTCCGTCATTATGTATAACCATTTCCAAAGTATTTTGATTGGACTGAAAGGAAAAAAATCTCTCATGAATAATACTTCTCGAAGTAATCAATACGAGTTAAACCTGCTTAGCGTACAAGCAATCAAGCAATTGTGTTCTTCCTGCATTGTTGACAGACGATGAGATGTGCGAATTTCATAGTGAAGAAACCAATGGTGATTGGACATGAATGCGCAGGCATCATAGCAGAGGTTGGGAGCGAAGTCAAGTCACTAATGGTGGGTGATCGAGTCGCTGTGGAAGGGGGGATTGGTTGTCTTCGATGCAATCTTTGCAAAGAAGGCCGCTACAATCTCTGCCCTGATATGAAGTTTTTCGGCTCACCGCCAAACAACGGCTGCCTAGCTAATCAGGTAGTAAATGTTCTGAGCTTCAGCAATGTCAATAGTTGAAGCAAAGCGTTGACGCAATACTAGATTAGACTTCGTGTGACTTACGAGATTATGTTGTAAAAACGGCCTCTGAGTAGGACTCATAAAATTTTCTGGGAACAAAACATGGAAATAACCAATATATCACAAATGAATTCCAAAATTGCACATCAATTGTCACTATCAAACACCATAAAAGTACAAAGAACCAGTCATGCAACCAAAGCATATAAAGTTACACGATAATATTTAATATAAAAAATTATTTTCAATAAAAAAAAATCATATGACAAATTTCGAAAAACATTTGCTATAATATTGTTCGATTACAAATTCGCTATAACATTATTTG
>JAOVVI020001179.1:1483-16331 GCA_028571085.2 Nepenthes alata | reverse complement strand
TTACCAGCCGCCCAGAAATATGAGGTTTCTAGATAATGCTCTTCAGAGGCTAGTCGGTGAGAACGATCATGCGGTGCACCTGAAAGTAGGGCCTTAGTTTCCGGGTGGAGAATACGAGAGCGAAGGCTAACTTCTCCGCACATGGGTAGCGCTTCTCTGGGCCAATCAATATTTTTCTTACATAGTAGACTGACCGCCGAGTGTTGGAGTTATGGCGTATGATGATGGAGTTGAGGGACACCTCCTACGCCGCAAGGTAAAGGTACAACTCCTCTCTATCCTTGGGTGACGTTAGCAATGGCGAGCTAGCTAAATATTGCTTCAACTTATTGAATGCTGCTTAGCAATCTGCCACTCATTGGAAACCATTAGATTTTGTCCCCCTGAGAGCCTTAGAGAATGGCTGATACTTGTCATCAAACTTTGCTAAGAAGCCAGACAAGGCTACCAATCGTCTGGTTAGCCGCTAGACATCCTTGATGCTCCACGGAGGAGTCATGTCCGCGAGGGCCTTGATCTTCTCTGGGTTTACTTCGATCCCTCGTTGGGAGATAATGAAACCTAGGAACTTTCCTGAGGCCACCCTGAAGTTGCACTTGGCCGGATTCAGCTTCATTTGATGTACGTGGAGCACTTCAAATGACTCTACCAAATCACAAATATGGTCACCGGTGGCTCTGCTTTTGACGAGCATATCATCAACGTATGCTTCCATATTGCGGCTGATATGTTTCTCAAATATTTTATTTACAAGCCATTGGTAGGTGGCTCATACGTTCTTTAGACCGAAGAGCATTACCTTATAGCAATAAGTGCCCTAGTCCGTCATGAACAAGGTGTGCTCCTCATCCTCTGGGTTCATCCAGATCTGGTTGTAACCCGAATATACATTCATGAAACTCAACAACTCATGTCTAGACATGGAGTCTACCAACAGGTCAATCCTGGGCAAAGGAAAGTTGTCCTTCAGCTAAACTTTGTTAATGTTGGTAAAATCGACACACATTCACCATTCCTACTGCTCTTCTTTACCAAGACGACGTTGGAGAGCCAATTGGGGTACTAGACTTCTCTGATAAAATTGGTGTCCAATAGTTTCCTTACTTCCTCCCGAATGGCGACCAACTTTTCTATGTAGTGGTTTCTCTGCTTCTATCTGACGGGCTTTCGGTTAGGATTGAGGCCCACCTTGTAGACCATTATCCCAGTCGGAATCCCAAGCATGTCAGTGGGAGTTCATCAAAGATGTCAGCGTTCCGTCACAGGAACATGATCAGCTCGTCGCGTAGTGTACAAATGAGTGAGCCACCGATTTGCACGCACTTTTTCAGATTCTCCAGGTTCAGTGGGACCAGGTAGGTGCCTCATCGGACTGTGCCTAATGCAAGGTTGTTTCGTTTAGATGGTCGAGTTCTCCTACCATCCGGTGCTGCCTCTAGGAGCAATTTGGGACATGTAACATGTTTTCCCAGTGGATTGGTCACCCAACACTTCGCCCATACCGTATGGCGTTAAAAATTTTCTTTTAAGGTGTGGTATTGAAGTGACAACCCCAAATGCTGTTAGGCACAGTCGACCTAGTATAGCATTGTATATGGAGGGTAGGTCGACTATCAGGAAGGTAAGTATATGACTTGCCGTCTTTGGGTATGTGCCTAAAGTGACTTCTAATTGGATTGTCCATTGGACGGGCACTGGTTCATTGTCAATGCCATACAGTGGGCCTTCGGCAGGTTTTAATTGATTCTTTTTTAAACCAAGTTAAAAAAATACCTCAAGTTAGAGTAAGTCATGCGAACTTCCATTGCCAATGAATACTCGTTTCAGTTGGTAGTCGACGCTATCGTTTGAACGAGTGTGGATACAACAAGGGGATCTGCATGGGGGGAAGTTACATGTGCTAAGTCACTATCACTAAAACTAATGACATTGTTCGCGGTGTGTTGCTTCTTCCTCCCAGTCCGCTGCTCCTTATCATCCACCGGGTTCTTGGCTGATCGGGTGGTGACCATGTTGACCACTCCTGCCGCTACCCGATTCCGTGGAGGGGGAGGCTCTGACTCTTCTTCGCCTGTAGTGCTAGAGCTCTGGCTAGGGCTCTTGACGAACCTGGTGAGATGGCTCCTCCATATTAGTTCTTCTATTTCCCGCTGGAGAGTCTTGTAGTTTTCTGTGGAGTGTCCGAAAGATCGATAGAAATTGCAATACTTAGCCAGATTCCCTCCCTCCACCTTCTTAAGTGGTTTTGGCCACTTCAAAAATTTCTCCCCACAGATCTGTATGAGGACGTTTGAATGCATGTCAGTCAAAGGCGCTAGGCTGATGGGCCCGTAGTCCTTGCGCTCTGGTGGTCCGATTCTGTGGTGCTTTCTGTGGGAGTGATCGCCGTCGTTAAACTTTCTCTTTCCCTCTCCTAGGAATGAGTAAGGTTATTTGGTCCTTTTCGGATGCTTAGGCTCGTTGGTCTCTTCTGCCGCCGTATAAGCTCAGGTGATAAATTCCGCCTCTTGAAAGGTCTGCGAATTCTTATGCGCCAGGTGCCTGAAAATATTTTCGTATGTCAGCGCAAAGATGAAACTACCCAGCTTCCATCTCCTCTGTGAGCCTTGGGATCCGCCTGGCCTCGGCCATGAAGCGATCCAAAAACTTTCATGGACTCTCTCCCTGCTTCTACTTGATGTGGGAGAGGTGCCACAACTATTTTTCTTCTCGGTGATTGGAGACGTACTGGGCTAAAAAGAGGTCAGTCAGCTCCCTGAAGCTCCTGATTGAGTTTGAAGGGAGGTAGTGGAACCATATACGAGCGTCCCCCTTTAAGGTGAGCGGGTAGCAGCGGCACATTGCTGGATCCTCTAGCCCTTGTAATGACTACTGGAGGCTGGTGCAGTGACTGTTGTGGGCAGAGTCCCCGGCTGTGATTGCTTCTGTTGAGAGCAGAGTATTTGGTGCATCTTATTGGTATTCTGTATATACTCCACCAGATACTGAAAGAAAGGTGCGGGCACCCCGTTGACCATGGTACCAGTTGCATGGTTCTGGTCGGGAGAGGTCACTTCTCTAGCGGGTTTGCTACCTTGCGCTCTTGTATTCACCATTCTGGTTAGTTCGGAATGTGAGAATGTTTTCTGGATGTGTGTGTAGGCTTTTTGTAAGCGTTTTCTACAGACGGCGCCAATGATGTGTCCATGGATTTAACTTTCGAATAAATTCGGGTTGACTTGATTGTTTCAATCCGGCTCCATTCACTAAATCTAAATCTTGCGCACCACTTTAGCAAATGAGAGGTCAGGTGTCGGTGGGATGTTGTCTAACTAAAAATAATCCAACGCTTAAGTCAATAATCGGCCTTCAACTTTTAAGAAGAGAAATTAAAATAAGAGTAGAGAGAGAGGGTGGACAAGGAGTGTTTAAGATGGGTATTAGATTTCAGACATGAGAGGCATTCTTGTGGCTCGTGATGAATACAGTGTCTCAACTCTGTATTCGTGTGGAACGTAGAGAGAGAGAGAAAGACAAAGTCCTGTAAGCATGAGAACTTGAAAGACTATCGGAGCACTGTGACGACTTTTGAAGAGAATGGCGTCTCTGAAGTCTGAAAGATGAGTATGTAATTACAATATTAAGCATTTGTAGACTTTAAAGTGAGTATGCCCTGGAGTGGAGAATCCATAGGCTTTTTATAGATGAAGTGTTGGACGACCTTCCTTGGATAAGAAGGCTTGATCCCTACACTCTGCTGGGCATCCTTCCTTAGCAGGAAGGCCTGATTTCATCAATTTGTTAAGATTGCTTCCTTTCCTAGTAGGCAATGGCTATCAAGATTACTCGCCTTCCTTCTATATCATGTTACTGTTATGGTTTGCAGTGGACATGAAGAGAGAATCTCACACTTTTCTCATGGGACGTGCGTTGAATCTGCTGATGCCCATTACAGTGATGATTGTCTTTTGGAAAGGCACGAAGTCAGGGAAGAGAATTGTTACTAGTCGTGTACGGAGGAATGGGACCCACTTGGCTTGTCTCACACGAGGTTTGCTCTCATGGGCTGGCTTACTATTACCTTTCTGGTCAACAGAAATGTTGACCGTCCCATGGAAAACCTTTTGGCCGCCCAACTTGGCTTCTTATCCGGTCAATGTCTGGCGTTAACAATTCAGGTGCGCGTATGGGCCTTCGTGGATTTGAGTCATTTCTCTTATTGGGTCGGCCACTATGGACTGACCCATTAATAAAAAAACACATGCATAAAATAATACTTGAAATATTAGTATAAAGAGTAACATGCATATATAATGTATGTAATGTACATGTCTCAAATTTATATTTTTTAAATGATAAAAAATTAGATTAAATTGATAAAAATATCAAGGTTAAATGAGATTTTGGTTAAAGTTAACTTTTAATAGGGTCACATCAGTTGAGTGATACCAAATTGACACTTGATGCATATATATATTTTTTGGATAATAAAGATGCATTTAAAAGACATTTTTAGGATACTTATATGTATTTAAGGAATAATATTCATACCCAAAAATGCCCTAAAGACGCACATATGTGTTCGAGGCAGAGGCATGTATGCGTCCAAAATATGTGTATATTTTAGATAATAATGATGCACCTAGAAAATACCTTTGGGACGCTTATATGTATTTTAGAAAGAATATTCGTGCTCAAAATGTGCCCTAGAGACGCATGTATGTATTCAAGGCAAAATGCATGCGTTTAATACGTGCTTGATTGATGCCGGTGTAGCATACGATTTTTGTCCTAGTGTCCAATGCATGTCTAACAAGCCCATATATGTCAGTTTTTAATAAAAGACCTACTTTGGTTGATTTCAATCATTTTTTTTATGAATTTTAGAAGAAGAAAGAGAAAGAGATGAGAGGAAGAGAGAGAAGCATAGAGCAGGATTCAAGTGAGATTTATGAGATTTTAGATAATTTTAAGTTTAAAGAAAGTGCATTCAAGCATATCTTTCTCTTGTTACTACTCTTTTTTAATCCTCATGAGTCTTTATTATTTTAAATATTTATACATGTAATATTTTTATAATTAAAAATTTTATACTTTGTATGTATATTATTCTACTTTAATTTTATAAAATACGTGCTTTTAATTCTTGTATATTGTGTATGAAAATTAATTTTTAACAACCATGTTCACACATGCCTTAAATCATGTTCAAATATTCATACATATCTTATACTTAAAAATAATTGATGAAATTAAAAAAATTGTACCAGTTTTCTGTAAACCATATAATATTATACTTACATATCTTAAGTCTTTAAAGTATAATATGCATTGAAATTTCATTAGTTATCCCTACATGTTCTTAAAAATGTTCATGAATAATTTTGCATATTTGTATATTTTGCATGTCATAAATTTGAAGAAATGATTAGAAAAAACTCTACATAAGTTAATGATAAAAATATTTTCTCTGATATGTGAAAATATAAATGATATGTTTGAATATGAGTAGATTTTTTGTTTGATTATATATGACCATTGTAGAAAATTAACGGAGATCTGTTATGATATATCATAATATATTATATTAATAATCTGGCTTGAACCATCATTCGCAAGTTGAAAGTAACGTTTGACATTATCTACAGGGTTATATATATGACAGCTCACCTACTAATTTTGAAATAATAATGTATAGTTTTTAGTTATGTAAAAATATATATAATTCGAGTTTTGATAATTGCCTCTTTGTCATTGAGGCTACTATTAATCTGTAGTCCATAAGCTTTTACATGATTTGAACATATTTAGCTGATACACAGTTTAAAGAAGGAAGTTTGATCTATCATCTTCAAATTATGCACGATATGTTGATGAATTTATGCCATTATTTTTAATTTTGATCATATTTTATTCTAACATGTCTTTGGCGTATGTATATATGTTCAAATATAAAACTTTCATATTTTGTTGAGGAATCAGCTCATTCTTACTTTGATTTTTACTAATCTTTTAAATTAGATTGCTCGGGTTAATACTTGTAGGTGATTGAATTTAAAGGACAACTGTTCAGGATCTAGATTTAGAAAATTGATTAGTTTTTATGTATTATTAATTAGAAATGAACAGTAGTTTATGTAAATAGGCTTTGTTTATTTAGAGTTTGGTTGTAATTATTTGACGATGATTTATTATGTCGATGGGTGAGTTTTGGTTTTTTATTTTTTATAGTAGTTTAGTTGACTTATGTTTTCATTTATTTTGATTTAGTACGGATGTATTTAGCTATGTACGATCAAGGTCATGTGTTGGTACTTGAAATCTCTTTTGAATGTGGTGTTTTAGGTCCTATGAATTGATATATCTTTTTTTTAATTTTATTTATTGGTTTATGGTATTTTTAAGTTGCATTGGGGTAAAGTTTTAAGTTTTGGATGCGTGGAATAAATTAATAAATTTTTAAAATGACAAAATATTATAAAAATCTTTGATGATTATTGATCAAAAGTTGCTTAAACTTCGTAAACAATTAAAGAATTAATAATTGGACCTTGGGATAAAAAATGTTATAGTACATACAAAAATATAGGACAATTTGAAGGATTGTAAAAATAGACCAAAGAATTAGCATAGAATTACTTATTTTAAACATATGTGATAACAAATTTGACTTGACAAAGTTTCAAAATTTCTTCTTTTCTCCTTTTTTTTTTTCTCTCTCTCTCTCTCTCTTCCCCTTCTTCTTCTTCTTCTTCTTTTTCTTCTTCTTCTTCTCTTTCTCTTTCTTTTCCGTACCAAAATATACGACAAACGGTACAAGTGATCTCATATACTTAAATGGCGTACAAGTATCAAATAGGTATGCATCCAGCACAACTAATTAAAAATAGATGCATAGGAGCGTCGCATCAAGCGTCAATATAAGTGCACCTTTGGCACAACTTAGGAAGCACTAACTACTTGAAACATGTGTGACTACTCTATAGGTGCTCATCAGACGTACATCTACTACTTTAAACACGTACAGCCGTGGAGACAAGTGCTAATCAAACATTGTGCCAAATTCTCCTCAAATTTAATTTTTTAAAATTTTTATTATATAATTATTTTTTAATTGATTAAATGCATGTTATAGTGATGTCATAAATTATAAAAAAATCAGGCATTACACATATCTCCATTGAGATAACTACTTCTATTTTATAACACAAATTGAATAGTGCCTCCCTAGTTAGTTCTCTTGGAGATGTTCGGCGGGCTCAGAGTATGAATGGTAGTTTTGTACCTAATCACTTCCGAGTTTGTCTAATTTTGTCTTTTAGCAAATACATATCATTTAGTTAGTCACATCTACTTGTGTATTTGTTTGTGGGTATGAAATTGGTGTATAAGCTAATTGAATTTGTAGGCTCTTAGAATGTTATGTGAACCTTTTTTCTAAGAATTGAGTTCAATTGTTGGTAACTATAACCTCCTGCATCCAAAATCTGTAGAAATACTTTGGCACACAAATTCTATTTGTATTTTGTTCTGTGATATTGGTTAGTGGAGAGGCGAATATCCACCTAGTGAAGTAATTGATTGCAACGGAGATAAACATTTTTGACCTACTATTAGCGGAAAAGGATTAGTATATCTAGTCTCTATTATGCAAATGGCTAAGGGATTTGTAAGGATTAAAGCACAGCACGTGGTTTCTTGGGGACATTGCCATTGATTTAACAATTGTCATATTTTTTGACTAACTTCATTAAATCATTTCTTATTGTTGGTAAACAATAACCCCACCTTATAGTTTCGAAGTCCAATTTCTTTCATCCATAGCATTCCACATATACCGAGATGTATTTCTTTGAGAGAGTGGTTGACTTCCATTGGGTTTAAGCAATGCATATGACATATTGAATATTCCCTTCTATATAATGATCCATCTACTATAGTATACCAGCCCATGATTTTTATAATCTGTTTTACCTCCTTTAGATTGCTCGACAACATTTTATCTTTCAGGTATTTCAAATATGGGATCATCCAAGTTATTTCATCCAATAGTTGGAGAATTTTGTCCTACTCTTTGATGCTTGGTCGATGGAGAACCTATTGCATATCCTGTACATATTGTTTTAGGCAACCTAATGATGCCAACGTAGAAAGACGCTATCCTCTAGAGGGACATAGATGATTTCAAATTTATTGAAGAAAGACAAAAGAGCTCAGACCTTATAGAGATATCTAGCCGATCCTAGGTTTTTTGCCTCAAAATTCGTCAATATTTAATTGACTATCAACTCATAATTACTACATTTGGTTAAATTCTTGACAAAACATCTTTTAACCAACTTCAATCCAATTAACAGATTTCATATTCAACCACATTGTTGGTTACTAGAAATTCATACATTATCAAGTATTTGATCTCAATTCTTTCAGTTGAGGTCGGAATTATTCCTGCTCAACCACTTGTCTGAGAAGATGCTCATTCAACATAAAGAATCCATTGGAGTATTGTTGCATTAATGGTAGTCCCAAATATTCTTCAATGGTGACATCTAAGATTGGGGTTATGTTTTTGATGATAAAGTTCATGATGACTTGTTCCTTCATAGAGGGTTTGATTTGAAAATATATATTGAACTCTCCTAATTCAATTGACCATTCAATTAGATGGCTAAACATCTTTGGCTTCAATAGTATCATTTTAAGGGTTAATTTATCAAGACCACAATTTTGTTGACCTAAGAATATAACCAAAGCTTTCTTGCATTAAAAACCAATGCCAAAGCAGCTATATCCGTTTCAATTATATTGAGTTTCAAAATAAGCTAGGATTTTGCTAATGTATTATATCAATCGTTGTACTCATGATTATTCTCTGATCAAACTGTACTTAGAGCAATTTTTAATTTGGCGAGATAATGATATAATTTCTTACCTCTGTTAGGATGATTTAGTCAGAATAAATGTGCCAAGTATTCTTTTAAATCTTAAAATATTTGTTGGCATTTATCCATCAATTGAAGATTGTTTTCTTTGTGTAACTTCCCCAAATATTTTTATCCAATTAAATTATGATTATTTATTATTTTTGATAATTTTGAGTAATTCGGGCGTGAGAAAAATTAATTTAATGTTATAAAATTTTAAAAAATATTTAAAATTATTGGGCAGGTGCGTGAAGTGCGCCCATTCGATCGTTCGATTATCGAATTAGATTTTAGAATTAAAAGAAAACATAATATATAATAATAATAATAATAATAATAATAATAATAATAATAATAACGCTAAAAAGAAAAAAAATATAAGCAGGAAGGAAAAAATGGAACAGAAGGCATAATTGAGAGAGATAGACGTTCGGGGAGAGATAGGATAGCATGAGAGTTAGGGTTTCGTGGGTGACGGTGGGCATGGTTCGCGGTGTGCGGTGGCTGGCGGTGGTCAGCATTGGCTGTCTGGCGACAGCAGCACACAGGCAAGACGGTGGTGGCCGCAGTTGAGGCGGCTACGTGCGTAGAGGCCGACGCGAGGACAGGAGCCACGCGAAGGAGAAGAGGAGAAAATGGAGGTCTTCAGATCCGATTTCGAGCTCGAGATAGTTGGTTAAAATGTAGAGCACGTCGAGGTAAGTGTTCTCACACTCGCTTCTCGTTCTCTTTCGAATTTTACTTGATTTATTTCGGGTAATTTTGTATCGATACCCACCCTAAATATGAAAATCAGTAAACCCATGATTAGTGATCGATGAATATGTAGCTATTTGTCCAATTTGTTATCTGATTCACTTGGTTCAGTATCACCAAACCCTAATCCCGTTGCTTGCTTGGGTCCCCCATTTTCTCTTTGATTAAATGTCAAAATGACCCCAAAATATGAATTATCAAGTCCTAATTATGTATATACTTTGGCCAGACGTCCGATTTCACAAGAATCGACCCGTTCTCGGCATCCGGAAGCATTAAATGTGCACTGTTACTGTTCATCCGAAAATAAATGGGAAAATTGTATGCTTCCACCAGCGTATTATGTTGAATCGACCTCAAAATATAAATCACCACGTCCCAAATATGCGTATGTATCAATTGGACGTCCGATCTCACAAGTATCGACTTGTTCACGGCGTCTGAATGATCTAAAATGCCCCCTGACACTGTTCATCCGAGTTTGAATGGGACATTTACATGCTTTGCTCCCATTTAATTGTTATGAAAATTATGTCTAATTGTTTAAATGTAAATGTAAACTTTAGAATATGTATTTATGCTCCGTTCACAAAGAAATGCGTTCTGGAGAACCCCAAAGTGAGAATTTGCATGATGTGGTAAGAAAATCCTATTCCTCTTACACATTATGATATCTATACATTTGAATAGATTTAAGTGAGACTTAAGTCCAAAGGAAAGAACATAATTGTAAAGGTGATCGAACATGTAATTGGAGAAAAGTCCACAATGAGTATGCATGAACATTTGGTTCTCCCGTGTGGGGATAATATGAGTTGAAATGAGTTATGGTGGACTTTTCCTCACATGATCAAATGAAATGTGGAATAATGAAACTAGGGCCATGGATTATGTTACGATGGGTGATATTCTTGGGCCTGACGTGAGTATCATAGTGGAGATTCAAAGATTACTCTGGCCAAGTACCCTAACTTCTTATTGAAGCAGGTGATACTCTTGTCAAGTTTTAGAATATTACTGTGGAAGGACGAGAATTACCTGTGGACCACGGCAGGGAAGGGTAGTGGGCTACACCACTATGCCACGTGGTGATGGGCCTAGATTGGCCATACTGACACCGATGAGGGAAAACGATGATGGACATTGGATATGTCATGTGACCTTAGATCATGAGGTTCATGATCCGTTTCTCGTCCTCCTGCACCTTTTGTTAGTAAGGCCTACTGACCCTGACTCGTAAAGAATAATGTAAATGATTAAATTGAATAATACGTAACTGATGTAACCATATGATCCCGATAATCCTAGATGTCCCCTTCCCCTCTCATCTTCCCTTGTTATTGAGATTATATATCTTCTCTATTCAGTTGTTACTTTCACTTTTATCTACCTATAGTTAATGATGTATGATTTTATTTGCTAAGCTATACGCTCACTCTTACTATAGCGCTTTCAGATGAGAACACATTGATACCCGACGACACTGAGTAGGCCATAGAAGCGAAATAGGCAGCTAATTACCTGGATGGAGCTTGAGGATTTAGCTTGATTATACATATGAAATAAGGATTTTGTTCTACTTGTGTAAACTATATAAGACATGTATGGTGGTGATTAATGATGTTCAATGTGGATGAATGATGGATTAGTTTCCACTGTATATTATGGTTTCTATGCTTCCGCAGGTTTTTCTTATTTTGGTTATGATCAGGTTCCTAATTGGTATCCTTCTAGGCCGGTGTTATACTGGAGTTATGATATCAGTGCCACTTCTGTGGGTGTAGCGATTGGATCCTGTGTAGTGTGTTGAGTATAGAGATTTTTTTATTCATGTTGTGGATTATTATGTAGGGTTATTTTACAGGTGTTTATATTTTGGCAAACGTCTGATTTACAGACAAAACTCTACCCAAATTTTTGCAGAAAATTATAATATAAATTATGGGCATTTGATTATATTATTATTGATGGATGGTTATTTAAGAAAAATGACCCGATCCGTCACAGTTTGTATTAGAGAAAGAGATACCTTAAGATTGATCTAAATCGTATGTGGAAGCCTAGGTTGAATAATGTAGTCGAAGGTGTAGGGTGACTAAGATAAGTCAAATGGTTCTAGTTGCCCCAATTTATATTACTTAGGCTAAGATTTAGTCGGAATTAGTAAATAGGAGTGGTTGTTAGGTTGCGGTATCCTAAGTTAGTGCTTTACTTAAGATAAATTGATTAACTTAGGTTAGAACTAAGTTAAAAGTTAATGGATAAGTGGGGATATATAGTTTTCAATATCTTAGTTTGTGTCTAAGTGGTGAGCTAATCTGTGTTGTCTTGTCCCTGAAAGGATATCTGTGGCCGATTCTGCCACTCAGACTAAGGTTAAGGCGTGGAAGTGGTCAACCACATGATGGTGGGGGCCGGGCATCTAAATTTGTTAAATGATTTAGTGGGACTCAAAGATTTTAGAACATCTCGTTTAGACGAGAATCGAAAGATGAAATGTTGAAGGAGAATACTTTAAGGATTAACTTTGATTGAATTTGGTCTGAGGATTAGGATTAGAAATGCTTAGGTAGCATGGTAAGTGAAATGGGTAAGCCAAAACTGTGAGCTTGAGGTTCGGATGACTCGGACTCGATTCTGGTGTTTGTAAATCCAAGAATGGTGAATTGTGATCGGTATAATAACGATTAAATATTTGAATTCTAAGTAACTCAAATTCTGTGGAAGTTGGATCATAAGTATTGAAATGGTGTTTGTGGTAGCCTAATACTTGGGAAGATAAGCATGAGTGTTCTTTAATCGATAGGTATTCTTCCCGACAAGTTAAGAAGTATGATTCTGATTGTAGTCAATTTTTTTTCCTTAGATTAAGGAATATCCTTATCCATGGTTAGATGGTGAAGTGGTCCAATGTTTTGAATCGGAATTCTAAGGTATTAACACAATGTGTTAAGTGTCACCTGTCGTGATAAAAGGTAAGACTCTTGCGTTTGATATTGTAATCTTGTGTCATTTTGGGGATTCTGAGCCTATGTTTTCATTGTGTTTTCAAGTTATGTATAATTGGAGGATCTAGGCTTCGCAATAGCAGCATAGAGATCTAAGACATTTTGGGTCCATAGATATAATTGGTTGGGTTAATCTAAATCATTTTGTGGTGCCAATCTTGATGTGACATTAAAGATAATTTGGTCAGTAAGTCGTTGAGCTGATACAATTGGGTTAATAAGTACATTATGTCTTACAATCAAATTGCACAATTTTGGGTATGAACCTGAGTTAGTTAAGGTATCAATAAATTATTATCGTTTTACCTATAAGTCGTGTTTTGAGGGATCTATACTAGGTTTGTCTAATAATGAAGCCACACCTAGAAGTCATCTCGTGGTCACTATGAGGCTTTGATTGCATAAACATTTGAGGATGTTTCTTAAAGGAAAAGATTAGATTTGTTGATCTTGGATTGGTAGATTAAGGCTGTCGATATTAACATCGATCTTTAAGGACATCGTAGTTGAATCGTTTGATCTTTTGTAAGGGCTTGATGATTTCTAAGATCGATTTGTGCCCATGGCGTTGTCGATTGTGAACAATTGAGAACTGTCCCTGTGGAAGTTATCGAGATAAGATGGGGCCGTTGCAAGTTTCAATGATGTTGTTTTGGTTTGTAGATTCATTGGCATGCTTATGAATTATATGGGCTAGATCTTTCGACCATAATTGGGTTAGTATTGTGATAGCCTCAATGATGAACGTAAGGAATCAAAGGAAGTGTGATCCTTAGTTGTGGGCTGTGTTATGAAATAAGAAGGCTATTAGTTGCGTGTTCGGTTGAGGTCAAAGTGTGGGTTTTGATAAGAAAAGATATTGTATCGGGTATGCGGCTTCTTTGGTAGCACAAATGTAGGGATTTGAACGATAGCTAGCCTAGGCAAGTCAGAGTAAGGTCACATGGGTGCACAGTTTCCTTGGGCTTAGTTGTGTCAGATAAGATATTCGTTAGGAGTTCTTCGAGGTTCTGTAATTTTCGTGGAGCCTAGACTTAGAAGTGATCGGCATCCATCAAAAGTAAGGTATGTGGGAATAACCTTTTAGGTTTGAATGATAATTGTTAACTGTGTCATTTGGGCTAATCCCCGATGGACCAAGGGTATTGTAGTAAGGCGTGTTGCCTTTCCTGTATCATTTGTGAGTGGTTACCCTCTTAATAAGTGGGGGAGAACCCCATGATCGAGATACTCTAACCATGCTTCGAAGATAGCAATTGGGGATCGTTGCTTCGAGGGTCTATAGGTTTGCTCATGGATGTAGTTACCGTTTAACTAATTCTAGAGGTTTGAATAGTCATGTCATGCGAAGGACATGATATTGCACTAGTGTAGATGGGTAATTTGTTTAAAGGATAATAAGTAATTGTGATTTTGTTTCGGGATTGTTTGAATGGTAAGAAGTTTTGGGATCGGACTGATTGTACATGAGCTACTAAGGACTTTTCATTTATCTCAAAATTGGGTAGTGCATATGGGTCAGATATGTTGACTCGTTTGTATGCCCACGGGATAATAAGTTTGTTGTGTAGATAGGTTCCAATTGTTGTGTAGATAGGTTCCAATGATCTAGGTGATGATTTGAGGCTATGCCGAGTTTTGGGTAATTGTTACAGTTATAGTATCTAATTTAGCTATAATTTAAGAATGGTGGGATTTGTCTTTATGGCGAAGATATTTTGGAATTCGTTCTAATTATAACTGCTGTACAATATAAGTGTTTTGTATAGATTGTATATTTTAGGAAAATGTCGGTTTGATGACACACCAATGAAATAATGACGATATGAAGTATTTCAACCTTGAGGTCTGATTGCAATCTGAGGTTTATTCCGAAATCTTAGCCAGGCTGGATCAAGAAAATTTGGGTATCGAGTTAAATTAGATGTGCTAAGGAATTACAATTGGAGGATTTGTAATTAGATAAATAATTAGATTGGCGTAGCGGAAATAAGGTGAGGCCATATATGGTAAAGTTTAATTTGGGATTTAGAAGGAATTGTTCCTTTCGATGCTTATTGTAGGTTGAAGCAAGAATTTTCAGTCATTTGAGATCTCGAGCTAAGTTGATTAAGTAAGTTAATGAATTTGGGTTGTCTTCGAATTTGGTAGATTTAGATTTTTGATCTAACGCATCGGGTA
>JAOVVI020001178.1:0-25707 GCA_028571085.2 Nepenthes alata | reverse complement strand
AGGAATCTACTTCCTGTTCATACTACTGTTATAATTAAGGTCAATCTCGCAAAGCTAACTCTGTCTCTCAATCTTCTAATCTCTCTTTGGATGACTTTGAAACAATCGTCAATCAGATTCTATTTAACACAAATTTCGTTGCTACTCCTTTCTTATTTGACATATCAAGTAATGCTAAATGGATAGCCAATTCTACTTATTACAATCATATGATCTCTATTCTTTCTCAGTTTATCACTAAACTCTCTTATCCCATGCACCCGTCATTCGTACTGCTAATGGATTAGCATGTATTTTAGTCACATTGGATTTGTCTCTACACCTCCGCTCTCTATTTTTGAAGCATATCTTTTGTCTTCTTTTTTGAATCCCTTATTAATCATTAAGCCAATTATGTGATTTGGGTTTTAAATGTCATTTTTCTACTTGTGGTTGTGACATATATGATATTTGGACAGATCAACTCGTTGAGAAGGGCCATAAAGTTGGATGCCCAGTTAAACTAAACACACTTCATGTTTTATTATCTTCCACTTGATGGATCCAACTATGCTATGGGCTGACCCAAGTCTAAGCCAGACCTATTCGTAAAGCAGAGCCCCACAAGGACTGAAGCCTAGAAGGCCCAAATGGCAGGCCTAGACACGACATTGCACAATGGGCTGATGGAGAAGGGACCAACTAGACCCAATAGGTAACTCCCTGCAACGCGACCGATCATAATAGAGGAACCCTCCAACCTAGCAATAACAGCCTAGCCAACGTAAAGGTCTCCGATACAAACACCTACAATTGGTGGCCATAATCAATGATCAAGAAAGACACTAATACTGTCAAGCCACTACCACCACAAGTATGGCTCAACAAATCACTCACCGTAATGGTTAGACGAATGTCAGTAAGGACCATCTATGGTCGCACCATTACCGTAAGGTGACAACTAACACGTCAACCAGGACTATCATCGGGATCATCTCTATGAAGTATTACAAATGCCTTTCCCCATCGCAGGAGAAGGAAGGACTTGAATCGGCATACAATAGCTCAAAAGGAACCAAATTCTTTTTCGATCTCACAATTCTTTCTCTGTAGCCCTCAATGTCACTCTCCGTAGAGTGCACCACCGGAGCCTAGCCCTCTGTTAGCTCTCAAAATCACTCCCCGTCAAGTGCACCACCGGAGCCTAGCCTTCCACGAGCTCTCAAATCTGCTCCTCGTCGAGCACATTCTCAGAGTCCAATCCTCCACAAAACTCACTCTCCTCCACATAAGTATATTAATACATTTTCTAACGTCCTTACATCTTTTCATCTATTGAAAAAAATTTCTAATTTGAACGTTGAATGATAAAACAGAAAGTAAGTCCCACCAATCCTCTAACCTCTTTTTCGTTATTTGTCGTGTGGAAGACTCATGTTAGCAGAGACGTAGCCCAGATCCACTTGAATTCGACTTGACGTGAATGACCCAACGGCTCCTTAATCTGTACAACAACACTAATTCAAAAATGAATCATTAGCACCATTTGCGGAAATGACTTAAAAATCTCACCATCAACCACAACATTCACATTTCAGACGAAAGACGGTCAACATCAGAGCGCAGGTTAGTGTGCTAACAAGGGACTCCACCCCGAACGATGATGACCCCTTGGTTGGTAGTTAGGTGAGCGAGCGGCCTGAGCTTGATGTACACAAACTCGCCGCCGAGATGAGAGATATGAAGCAGACGCTCCATGCATTCTTCACCCACATCGATGGGTAGCAGCAAGGGGCTCCCCCCATCACTCAATCTTCGGCCTCGAGGTGAAGTAACTGGACATAGAGGCACCCAGCCACAAAGACCCCATGACCCGACAATGTCAAGGTCCAGGCAGCCTCGAGCAGCAGGGCTTGGATGCAACGGTAGGGGCAACCAAATCATGAGATGTGAGAGGAAAGCTTAGAGAAGCAGAACCCTCACAATTCTTGCAGCGACAGAAATCCCATGACCCATGGAGATGCCTTGTGTAGTACATGACCACCACGGGCTATCGGTCACCGCGATTTGCACGTCGCCCCGGAGACTTCAAAGCTCAGGGCTTTTCTCAACGCCAAGAGGATCACGTCCTCCCCCAGGATGGAGGAAAAAGTAGAGAAAATCTGGCAGCATATATTTATAGGGGATGCTGACTAGTAGTCCCTTGATATGAGGAAATCACCATTCACGATAAATATTCGGACGTAGCTACTTCCCTCAAGTTTAAAATGCTGACCCTGGACGCGTACAATAGGATTACTGACCCTATAGATCACTTGGACTACTTTAGTACGTTGTTGATCTTTCAGGGCCTACGCAAGACCACCATGTGCCAATGTTTCCCCATGACTCTCAAGGGAGATGTTCAAATTTGGTTCTACAGTCTCCAGTCAAATTCAATTCAGTCATTCAATGAGCTTGCCGATTGTTTCCTGTGCCATTACCTGTAATCATAGGGAGGAGAAGCAGTCATGACATCTCGTCCGCATTCGACAAAAGCGGGATGAAGATCTGAAATGCTTTCTAACCAGGTTCAACGCCAAGGCCTATAAAATACCTAAGTTGTCTCATGAGGTGAAGTTAAACGCCTTCATTGCCACACTAGAGCCAGGAGAATTCTTTAAACACCTAGCCCATCAACACCCTTGGACCTTTAGAGAAGTTGAAGTCATCACTTGGACCTACACAATGGTAGAGGAGGCCAATGAAGCGAAACACCTCGAGCACGTGGACTGACCCCCTAAGGGGCCGGTTGGCTAAAAGAAGAGAAATGGGGATGATAATTGATCCTGTAGATCCCGAAAGCAGCCACGATCTGACCCGAGTGTCCAAAGGGAGTACAGGCCTTTAAGCCAGACTTTACTAAATGACACCTCCACAAACATCTTGATGCAAATTCATAATAAGAAGTTTCTGAAATAGCTTAAAGTCCCAAGGAACCCAGAAAGAGGAGACCAGTCTAAGTACTATCATTACAATCGATCTTTGGGGTATAATATTGAGGATTGTCAGACTCTACAGAAGGAAAATAACGACCTGGTCCGTTAAAGACATTTGACTAGGTTCTTGTGAAACTCAAGACATGCTCTCGTCAAGGTAGGGGAAGAAACACAAGAGTAACTAAGGAATCGAGTTGTAATAGGGGTCATCAATGTGGTGACAACTAAGCCAGCTGGGGGCAATACCTCGAACAGCCTGAAAATCGCTTCCAACAGCGAGAAGCCAATAGTAGGAGTTAGGACTAAAGTTATTAGTTTTAGCAATGACGATATGAGTCATATAATATTTTCCCATTTCAGCTCTCATTTTGGACAGTACGGTAGACTACCAACTGAAATGAATTCTTGTTGATAGTGAAAGCTCCTATAATTTACTGTATCTCGATACTTTCTTTAAACATGGACTGAAAAAAGATCCAAATGAAACCGATCGAGGGACCACTGTATAGCCTAGAAAATAAGTCGGTACCCGTATAGGGAGCCGTCCAGCAGGAGGACGAGCTAGGGACGCACCCACGCTTGGCCTCCAAGATGCTCACATTCCTTGTAGTGGACCTCCCCTCAGTCTACAAAGCAATCTTGGGACGAGACAGCCCAGCCTAACCGCATTCAGAGCAATGACATCGATTCCCCATTTAAAGATGAAGTTCCCTACCCCGTCCGACATCGGAGAGGTCCTAGGTTACCAAGTGACCGGCCGAATGTGCTACTTCTCCCAAGTCACTCAAGCGGCTCCAGACTAGCCAATTAAAGACCTCGACTTCCATGACAAAACCATCCTGCAATAAGCCCAGTCGGGAGAAGTGACTGACCAAGTTACCTTAGACCCCAACGAACCTAAAAAATATATGCAATTGGGAGATCCCTATCAGGTCTCCTCCATGACTAGATTATAACTTTCCTCTTGCAGAACTCTAATGTCTTCGTGTGGATGCCTATTGACATGTTGGGGATACCAATTGGAGTAAGAGTCTATAAGTTGGACCTCTATCCTGGTCATAAATTCGTCTGTTAGAAGCGTAGTAACCACTCCATTGATAAGCTAATCGTCATCCAAAAGAAAGTGAAGAAACTACTCTTCGCAGGGCGCATGGTTTATCGGGGAGGTTCAGTACCTGAATTGGTTGTCCAATGTGGTCCTTATCAAGAAGAGTAATGGAAAGTAACAGATTTGTGTCGATTTCACCGACATGAATAAAGCCTACCCAAAGGATAACTTCCCGTTGCCAATTATCGACTTGTTGATGGCTTAACATCAGGCCACAAATTTTTGAGTTTTATAGATGTTTACTCGAGTTATAACCAGATCAAGATGAGCCTGGAGGATGATGAGTATACTTCCTCCATGATCGACCAAGGGACCTACTGCCATAGGGTCATACCCTTCAGTCTGAAAAACGTTAGGGCTATTTATCAGCATCTTGTGAATAAAATATTTGAAACTCAAATTAATCAGAATGTAGAGGTGTACGTAAAATACATAGTCGTCAAGAGTGAGGTCATCGATGACCACATTCACAACCTAAACAAGACCTTCAAAATTATTGGGTGCACCAGATGAAACTCAACCCTACTAAGTGCGCATTCAGTGTAACTTCAAGAATATTTTTGGGCTTTCTCATCTCACAGCGGGCGATCGAGGAGAACCCCGAGGAGATACAAGCCATCCCCCACATCGGACAGTTAAAGAGGTCCAAAAGCTAACTAGCAGGCTTGCTACTCTCTCTTGCTTCTTATCGAAGTCCGCAAAGAAGTACCTGCTATTCTTCAAAACCCTGAAGGGAACCAAGACAACCAGCTTCCAGTGGACAACATGATGTGACGTAGCCTTCCAAGAACTCAAAGAATACTTATCCAATTCTCCACTCCTGACCTTGTCCTGGGAAGGCAAAGAGTTGTATCTTTATTTGGCATTCTCGGATGCGACACTAAGCTCAGTCCTCATTCAGCAGTAAGACGGGGTACCTCGGCCAATGTACTATGTTAGTAAAGTCCTAACTGACTTCGAGACCCATTACCCGCATGCCGAAAGAATCACGCTAGCCCTCATCTACTCTGCAGAAAGTCACGCCCATAATTTTGAGTGAACAAGATCTTCATCCTGACTGATCAACCACTAAAAGGAATCCTGTAGAAACCATACACAAGTGGGTAGCTGATCAAATGAGCTATAGAGCTGGGTCAATTCGACATGGAGTTTCAACCACGGTCGGCCATGAAGGGCCAGATCCTCACGGATTTTCTCGTCGAGACCATGACCCTAGTTCCTGATGCCCTCAACATTGCCGCTGACATAGACAGGTTAAATACCCATGTTTAAACCTTAGATGTCTATGGGTCATCAACGTAAGAAGGTGGCAGAGCTGGGGTAGTCCTGCGGACTCCAAATGGATCAAAGATAAAATACTCAATCACCCTTGGAATTTTAGCCACCAACAACGTAGTCGAGTACAAAGCGCTGCTCGTCGGACTCTCGCTAGTGAAGGAATGCTTGGCCAAAGCCCTAGTCATATACAACAATTTGGAGTTGGTCGTCAACCAGGTCCATGGGAGCTCTGAGGCATCGAACCCCTTGCTCGCAAGGTACCTCGCTAGAGCAAAGGGTTTGACCCAAGCGTTTGACAAAGTCAAGATGATTCACGTCATGAGGGAGGAGAATTGGAAGGCAGACCAGCTGGTAAAAGTAGCGGTGACTGGGAACCTAAAGCAATATGCTAGAGACATACGAGAAGTCCTTGCCATCCCAAACATCAAAAACCCTAAATTTGTGGTGCTGCAAGTGGTCGATGATAAAAATTGGATGACCCTATACGTGAAGTACCTCACGGACAGCCTCCTACTCGATAACCCATTGTGGACGGGAGGTTATACCGGTCGTGGGTACTCAACCCCCTGTATGAGGTGTCTTATGCCAGAGGAAGCCAACTATGCACTGGGTGAGGTGCACCTTAGTATTTGTAAGTCACACATCGGTGACAAGAATCTCGCCTTCAAGATCATGTGGTAGAGCCTCTACTAGCTCTCGATAAAGCGTGACGCTATGGACTTTGTCCAAAAGTGCAAAAATTACCAATCCATCGGAGCATAACCCACCAGCCACAGTGTTGCGAGCCTTGCAAGCACCCTAGCTATTCGCACACTGAAGTCTCGACATACTCGACCCTTTACCTGGAGCATTCGGGTAGAAAAAACTTATCATAGTCAGCATCGACTATTTCACCAAATGGGTCAAGGCAATCCCATTGGTATGAATCACTAAATAAAATGTAACAGAGTTCCTTCGCCAAAGTATCGTATACTGATTTAGGATTCTCGAGGTTATCATGTTTGACAACAAGACCCTGTTCACTGGCAAGTGATTCGCTAAATATTATGCAAGCATGCAGATCAGGCTAGTTCACACCTCTGTCACTTACCCACAAGCCAACGGGTAAGTGGAAGTAACGAATCGAACGCTACTGCACGAGTTGAAGACAAAGCTGAAAAATGCTAGAGGCTCCTGAGTAGATGAATTGTCGTCCTTGCTATAGTCATACTGAATGACACCGATGGAGCCAACCCGTGGGACACCTTTCAATCTCTACAACGGGACAAAAATAGTTATTCCGATTAAAGTTAGGTTGTCCAACCTTAGGGTCAAATGCTTTGACCTAACCAGCAACTCCGAAAGACTTACAGAATACCTTGACCTGCTTGAGAAAGCCCAAGACGCAGCACGCTTAAGGACAATGACCTACCAGTAGTGTATTGCGCGATACAACAACAAAAGGATAAAAGCCCGTCAATTTGAGGAGGGGATTTAGTCCTATGGAGCATAGAAGCAATGGGAAACATTACCCATATGAACAAGCTTTTGCCGAATTGGGAAGGACCATTGCTCATCCCAACAATCTTCTGAAATGGGATGTACAAGCTACGCACCCAAGACAGCAAATTGGTCTTAAGAACCTGAAACACCACCCACCTCAAAATGTACTATAGTAAGTCTCAGTCGAGCCCATGTAAGGTTGGCATACATAATCTCGAATGCTTGTAAATATATCATGTTTCACTTATTGGAGTTATTGTTTGTTCATGAACACCTGCTCATTTGAATTCATGTTTGCATAACACTGTATAAAATCAGATGACTTGAACTACCCGTAAGTCGGGTAAATTGACTTTCACCTGTTACAAAACGTCAGCCCCAAACCATGCGGCCTAAAGATGATCAAATTTGAACCTTAATTCCAACAACTGAGCGGCCCAAAGACAATCAAATTTGAACTTTAGTTCCAACAATTGAGCAGCTCAGAGACGGTTAAATTTGAACCTTGGTCACGCATTGAGCGGCCCATACATTGCTGAAACTGAACCTCGATTTCATCACCAAGAGGCCCTTTTGCGATCGAACACCCAGGTTTGGGGACTCTTGGAGCACCCCACCAAACAGCCACTAAAACCTTAAAGGGCTTCTATAGCATATGTGCCATGACCTCCTTCCAACGAAGAAGAGCACTACTAGTCAATGATGGTCGGCAGATTAAGACCAGACGTGCGTAAGTTGCAATGTCCTTCGATAGTACGGGGCACCAATATGGTTATGTGCAAGCGATGGCCTATGACTCCACCAGGGCCCAACGGCTGCAGCCATGAAGCCCAGTGAAGCTCACCCACGGGCTTGCCGCGACGTTCCCTCCAGGGAATCAGCACGATCGAGCAAACACTCCAAAGATAAACCCGACAACAATAGTGACAATGCTTAGTTAGAAAAATAAGTTAAAGTAATTCTTCATGAAAACATAAACAAGCCACAACAAAAATTTTAATGATCTAGATGATTTTATTACAAAGACCAAAAGTGTACAAAGAGGGTCATCTGCCCAAGAAGAACACAAAATCGGCCGATAGCCCAGAGGGAGAATGATCCGAAGGCTAAGGGCTCCATTCCAAGCGAGACGAAGCCCCAACTACATCGTAAGCAAAGTGTAGCATATTTGACCATCGCCGAGTGCCGGCATTCCTTGGATGGAAAAGCAAGACCAGAAAGATAAGAGCCACCAGATCCACAATGCTGCGACATAGGTTGATGCCAATCCAATACGTACGCTCCAAGGCTCCCTCGATCTCATCCGAGATGAGATCAAAAGCTCCATCTCGAGCCGAAGGTTCTTGTCCCAAAGGCAAGCACAGTCTTGCTCCTGCTCACGCTGCGAATCCTCGAGGGAGGAGATCTTCATCCTGGCTTTGGATACCTCACGTTCAGAATGGGAGGCCCACTTTGCTACAACTCTAAGCTCCTTGGGGTCAACGTGGGCCTAGGCCAGGCAATTGGAAAAAGCTGCCAGTTGGCGAATCCTCTCTTGCAGCTGGGAATAAAAAAATCAGTCAGTCAAAATGACAATGAAAGTAAATGAAAGAAATAAGAAGGTACGCAAGAAACATCCTCAGCCGGAGATGGCCTCTCCGAGGATGGGCAACTTGATGTGGGCTCTTCCGGAGCCAGGGTCTCCCTGATGTCCTCACTCTCCTCCAAAATCACTAGCGCAAGGGGCTTGGAGCGAGGCACCTTAGTAACTTCCTCGCACCCTCCTCAACCATTCTAGCAATAAGCTCAACCTCCACCTCTCCTTGGGTCTCAGGTTCTGAGAGCTTAACACAAGGTCCCTCGAAAGCCTCCACAATCTCGGCCACCTCAACTACCTCTAGAGCTCCGGACTCTGAAAACTCAAGACAATGCACTCCAACGACCTCCTTGGCCTCGATGGTTGCACTAGGCTTCGTCATTCCAAGTCTGGCCACCTCGATGTTAGCCATTAAATAGCCATAGGGAGCCTCTCCATCAATAGCAACGGGAAGGCACTGGATGGGATCCTCGTGTGGGCACACTGTAGTAACAGGAACACCGTACAGCGCCAGAGTCAGTGCTGGAATCAGCCCCTCATGGACGCCCTCCTGGTCACCGGCGGCCAACATGAGATATCCTAAAGGCTCAAGGCCCTCTATCAAATCGGCAGCCCCAAACGCCTGGCCCTACGAGGATGCAAAAGCAGAAGCCATCCTCCTTGAAGATCTCCTAGACCATCGCACTTGTTCCAGGAGGAGGTGTGCTATCGCTTGTGCGAAGGCCTCATCTTCCCTAGAGGAGAAGGAAGAATCGGAAGAAGTATGGTCGAAGGAGGTGTGCTTCAGCTTGGCAGGCAAGATGGTGGGCTCTGGAATTACCAGCGACTCAAGCTTCCCTGGGGTGTGGCAGGCGGTGCGAGGACAGCACTAACCACCTCAAAGTTAGGCTCCTAGGCGGCAGCAATGAAGGCTTCAAGGGTCAACCAGCAACCCATTTCCTGCGGAGTGCTCGCGTGCACCTGGATGAGGTCCGTTAGAGGCTTCTCCTGAGCCTCCTCATGGCGCTCCAAGGACCTGAACAAACCAACCCGCATGTTCCCCCACTTGCTAGAAAGGGCCAAGTTGGAAGGGACTGCCAAATAAAAGTAACGGTCCTTCTATCTCATTGTCGAATCTGGATTCACCCCCTTGAAATTAAAGCCTGAGCACAAAGATAACAAAATTCAGTCTGCAGTCTAGGTGAAGTGAAAAATCGCTCTCACCGACCTGATGCTGAACTGATAGCCATGACAACGAGAGAAGATGCACAAGGCCATCAAGTACCAGACGGCGTTAGGCTGAAGCATTATCACATGAACTCCAAGAGCGGTCAAGATAGCGTACAACTCCGGCGACACTGAAAAATAGAGTCCACCCCACAAGTGAATCTCATACACGGTAGTGAATCTCTCTGGCGAAGAGCAGGCCCTACCGTCTTCACCCGGCAGCAGAAAAGCCATATTCCCTGATATATAGAATTGGGTGAATAACGATTGGACGCCACCAACGATGAGGACATACAGAATAAATTTGACCTCTTTAAAAAACCATGAGTGGTGATACAAGGAGAGAAAGCAGACGAGAAGTAGTTCACGATTGTTTGAAAGTGAAAGGAAAATGTGGAAAATGTCAATGCGGCCTAGGGTTTAAATAGGAAAAACCCTGGCCTCAAACAGTGTTGTGTGAAGGAGAGCAAAAAGTCACCCGTCATGATAGCAATAACACACACCCCCTCATTGAGGCACCGTAGCACGTCAATCAAATGATGTCAGTAATGATAATCTAACAAACTCAAAACGATAACCGGTAGAGAAATCCACAATCTTGATGGCCCTGACGCCATCGCTTCCCAAAGTGGAAAACTAGTGGCGCGCGACCCTTACAGGCCCAAGGTAGGTCCAACTCACCCAGTCCTAACCTAGTGTTCAGAATGAGCCGCTATGAGTCCAGACTGCTAGAAGAATGGGCCACAAGGGGTCCACACCACCCGGATTAGCGGTCGACTAGCTGTATAGTCCAACAATCAAACATCTGAATCACATACATTGTGTGACAATAACCAAAATGGTTTAACATGTTTTATTGAAAAATTTAAAATGTACATATGAAGGCAACTATCAGGCTCAAAGTACAAAAAGAAGGAAAAAAGATCCTACCCACACCTACGGCCTATCGAAATGGCCACCCCGCGGTCTTCGACTGCTTGACCCACTCGGCACAAATCTCTGGCTATCCCCCGACAGCGTGAATGACTAGGGTTTGCCCCTAAGCCAGGCATTCTCGTGCCAAAGGTCCTCGAGTTCCTGTCAAGTCCTTTGGAGCTCGTCCTCAAGTGAAGCTATTTTACCCAGAGCTCGAGTGTGGACCTCCTCGACTACCCTCCGGAGGTAGACGTACGTCCCCCCATGATGGCCACGTCGGTCCGCCGGCACCCCTCGAGCAAAGTTGGTGGTGAGGAGCCCCGTGAGCCAGAAGAGCTTCCCTCTTCAGACAAGACCTCCTCCGATCCTCACTCTAGAGAACCACAGGAAACCCACTCCTTGATATCGCGAAATATGTCAAGGTACCTTACAATCAACACTGTTAGCGGTTGACCCATATCCACCTCATGCGGCAGGAGGTCTCCAGCATAGAAGCTGTTGACCCTGCCCCATCTATTTGGGTCCCGCCAGTTGGAGCTAACCTCTAAACAAAGAAAGCAAGACTTCCAACCCTCCGACAACCAGGGACTCGCCCCACTCAGCCGAAATCGAGCGTGAGAAATAAAGGAAATCTAATCGCCCTTCTGGTTGATTCGGAGCGGCACCTTTAGGGACCAAGTGTCTAGGGTGGGCCTCCTGGTGTTGAAGAAGAAAAACAAAGTAACCAAATGTCAGATGGCATTTGGGTACAGGCAAGCTACAGTGATCTCCAAGGATACCAGAATCTTGTGCAGTTTCCTCCGGAGTAGAAGTCAGAGACCAACACACAAATTCTCCTCATAAACGGTGATGAACCCTCAAGGAGGAGAGCAAGCCGCATCACCAACACCAAGGACCATGAATGAGATAAAGTTGAAAAGGTAGCCCTTACCCATTGAAAGCTCCACAATCCTGTCGGACAAAGTCGATTGAATGTTGGAGATCCCCTGAGAAGCCATTCGAGTGTTGTGAAAATTGGCAAGAAATATAATAAATTAAAGCAAAGATACTCTAGAAGTGATGGAAGAAATGGGTCAAGGGCAAGCGCTTAAATAGGTGACGACCCTGCTAAGAACAGTGTCGTTCAATGGTAGTGAATTGGCACATCCCCCAAAGTCGTAGCGACAAGTGCCTTCGCTCAAGTGAGCCGCAATGCATATTTTTGCAAGCACAATAATGATGCCTCACGTCCTGCTTCCCCATGCAATCGATGCGCTGAAACAGTTGATTGAAGCGACGGCGACACGGTGCAATCAACGATGCCCTGAAATGCCATTTTCCAAGGTCGAAAATGTACGGTGCGTGGCCCTAGGAAGCTCGAGGCTAATTTGCCCAGCAGACCCCTGTGACAAACACTCAAAAGGCCAGCTAAGAGGTGGATCACCAGAAAATTGAGTTGTCGGCCACACAAACTATCAGGTCAGCGGATGTTGTGCAACCCGCAACTACATACAAACATTTCAACCATCCGAAGTCATGCAAAAGAGTCAGAAGACACAAGGCAAGAAACAGAGCAATACTCAAAAGTTTCATTCATTAATTTCTTTTACAAAATACAAATCTTATGTTGGCAAATGCACACAATAAAAGAAAGAAAGCAAAATACATGGAATGACAACCTTACGACGCTTACCTGGAAACTAGTTCTAGAAAGACATGCTCGAGGAAGACAACCACGACCGAAGCACAAAGCAGCCATCCTCTATTTACACATCGAAGCCTCCAGACCAAAGACTAGGCGCAGCAGGAGGTGAATGGGAAGCAATTCCCTAACGGGGAGGAAGATGAGAAGCTACCACCCTCGCGTGAGAAGCTTCCCACCCAGAGGTCCTCCGCCAAGTCCGACTGTAGCCCTTGGGCCGATGACCGAGCAAGTGCGTCGTTGATGATGTAGCCCACAATGGAGCTCCGGAAGCACCTCCTCTAGCAAGCTCCGGAAGTAACCCTCTGATGAAAGGAACGGAAGGCCGACTGCTCCCCCAAGATCTGAGATAATGGAAGCAGAGTGCTCACGCCTGGAAGCTCCTTCAGAGGCTACACCACCTGACACCAATATGGAGAAGGGGAGTATTGATGGCCCTATGATCAGACCACCCTCATTACGACATCAAAGAAGTAGAGGGAAGAGTATTATGACAGACTTCATGCACTTCTTCGAATCTCACAGAATTTCCTCCGATTCCAGTGGGAAGCAGCGAAGGACCCATGTCGGCTCTAAAATCCTACACCACTTGGCTAGTGTGAAAATGATCTATGGAGCAAAGGGCAAGGAGCCCATCCACTTATAGTCAGGGGAGGAGAACTACGAGCTATTAGTAAGAAGTCACATCTGCCAGCACCAACTGCGAGGAACTGGCAAGGAATCACCACCAGGCCTCGAATCAATACCGAGATCTCTCCAAACAGGGTAGCAAATCCTTGTGTTCCTATAGAAAAAGTTGTAAGGCGCCTTGGAAAAGAGCACAACCCTCAGTAACAGGCAAAGTATTGTCTTAGGAAGGGACGTGTGAGCCGGCCAGCTAGAAGCGACCCATCATGCCATACCGGGAACTTGCAAGGACCAATCACTTGACATGGAGGGCTAGTGATGAGTCCAACTATATTGTGGGCATACCCAAATTCAAGCCAAGCCCATCCGCAAAGCAAAGCCCCACAAGAATTGAAGCCCAGAAGGCCCAAACATGGCATCGCATAGTGGGCTGATGAAGATAGGGACCAGCCAATCCCAACAGGCAGTCCCCTGTAGCGTGATCAATCACGATAAAAGATCCCTCCAACTTGACCAGTGTAGAGACCGTCGATGCAAACACCTGTCATTGGTGGCTATAGCCAACGATTAGGAAAGATGTTGTTACTGCCAGGCTGTTGTCACTACAAGTATGGCTGGACAAATTACCCATTGGAATGGTAAGGCGAATGTCAACAAGGACCATCAACAGTCGCACCACTACAAGGCAACAACTGACGCGTTGGCCACGACCATTGCCGAGACACGTCGACAAATCTTGATTAGACATCTGTCGCGAGCTTTGTTGCCAACGTCATCTCTACGAAGTATTACAAATGTCCTTCGCCATCGCAGGAAAATGGAGGACCCAAATCGGTATACAAGAGCTCAAAAAGAACCAAGCTTTCTTTCAATCTCATAGCTCTCTCTCTCTCTAACCCTCAAAGTCGCTCCCCGTCAAGTGCTCCTCCGGAACCTAGTCTTCCGTCCACTCTTAAAATCGCTCCCTGTTGAGTGCACCACTGGAGCCTAACCATTCTCTTGCTCTCAAAGCCGCTCATCGTAGAGCGCATTCTCTGAGCCCAATCCTCCACAAAATTCACTCTCCCCCTTATAAGTGCATTAACACATTTTCTTACATACTCACATCTTTCCATCCATTAAGAAAAATTTCAAACTTAAACGTTGGAGAATAAACTGATGAGTGAGTATTGCCAATCCTCTGACCTTTTGTTCGTTATTTGTAGTGTCCAGGACCAAAGTTAGTAAAGATAGAGATCGAATCCGCTTGAGTTCGACCCAATATGAAAGATTCAAAGGCTCCCTAATCCATACAACAATTCGAATCTAGGAATGCATTACTACTATATCTGTCATTCTCCATTATGGGCCTTCTAAATCTATTGAGCATGATATGCTCGTATTGGCCATTGCACCACCACAATTCAATTTTTAAAATCTGAGTTATTTAGGATTTGTCAAAAATAAAGCTTTTCAATATATGTCATGTCACATCGGTAGATATAAGGTCTTACCATTTAATAACAATGATTCTATTTCATCTAATATGTGTAATCTTTTTCATTTCTGACATATGGAGACCTAGACCTATTTGCACTATAGGGGATGTTCAATTGTTAATATTACACATATTCTAACTTTAGGAGGCTTGCCTGTTATCAAATATAAGTTATTTTTGGACAAATTATACTCAAACCTTTTTTATAGTTTTGTATTTAAAAAATTGATAAGGATATAATTTGAGTGAGGGATTATAAAAGACACTGAGAAAGATTTTGATAACATATATAAACATGTATTTCATCTATATCGAGGCTTCTAAGTGCCCATCTTGGTCGGTTTAAGGCCTTCAAGATGCTAACCATGGCACAAAGCTAGCCCTCTAAGTAGTCTTAGCTCGTCATCCTAATTGATCGATCATCTCATGGCTCTTCCTCAAAAGGCTAGCCCTCATCTTCCCCGAATCATACATTAGCCTTTTAATCTGTCTAGCACGTATAGATTGACTTGAGCATGTCCGAGGAGTGCGTCGAGAAAATTTTCCTCGACCCTTTGACCAGATGAGGCTGAAATTTTGATTCCATTTCACATCGAATCTTTATTTTCCATAATATGTGGAAAAAACAGTTTGGTGTACAACATAAATATAACCAAGCCCTCAAAATCTCAAAGAATAATAAACTATTTTTAGGTATAAATCATAATCTCTAAGTTATAATAAAATAATTGTATTGTCATTAGAAGACTTAACCAACCTGTCGAAATAAACATATAAATATTCAAATGGGATCCATAAACCAATCACACAAGCATTTACATACAAAACGTACTTACAAAAATAAAAATAAAAATAAAAAACGAAGTCGAAACGACGAGATACTCTGGACAATTTATCATTACTCAGCAGTTTGTGTGCGTCACAAGAATTTAATAAATAGAATACATCAATTCCAGACGTAAGTCAATCAATTAATTGAAGCTGCAACGAGAATACAATTAAAAAAGAGAGAGAGAGAGATAATCGATTAGCAATCGTCAAGGATCCAACAGACTAATCCCAAGAAACAAATCAAGATGTCCTACCAAAACTCATCATAGATACGTTAAATCTATCTTGATGTGTATTTTCCTTCGGACCTTGAAGATCCATGGTACCCGTATTTTACATAATTCTCATGCCGGTGTTGATGTTCCACTTGAGCTCGGCTTTGCAATGTAAATTTGCTTTACCTTCGTCGGAGGAAACCATCGGTCGCCTGCTGAAGGGCGGTGTTGGTTCCTCCCATGGAAACCGCCAGTTTTATGGCTGGACAATTCAGTCCCTGATCCATTCTTTTGAGAGCCTCCTCTCTGATAATTGTAACTTGAGGGACGAGTATACCGATGGGGAGACGAGTGTTTCTGCTGTGAGGCTTCAGCCTTAGAAGCTGGAACGCTTTTGTTGCTGCTGGCAGCATCTGTGGTGGTGCTCCCAGGCAAGCCCTTGCTCACGGCATCATGGGGTGGGGCAACCAAAGCAGCAGAGCTTGGTGGTTCTACCAACCCAAGTTCATCTGGAAACTGGGGGGCAGCGTTGGCGGCAGCAGCTGCCATGACAAACGTACGACCGGTTTCATTCGACGCAGTCTGAGACATGGGGAACCTGTTAGCAGCTAATGATTGGCTATCAACAGATCCATGATTGAAAGGAGGCCGCACGGCACCTTCTGCCTGTTGCTGCGGTGGCACAGAGCGAGGAATCGAATGGAGAGATGATGCAGGAATACAAGTCCAGCGACCTTGGATTGACATGTCGGGAGACGACTGCACTTGGATTTCAACAATTATCAGATAGGACATGGTGATAGTAAAAGAAAAATAATACTCATATAACCCATATATAATAATTTTACAACTATCTTTGAATGTACCAGTAGATAGGTGGGGCCCCTATGAATTTTTCTAATTTTTCTCCCTTTTACAAGTCTTTCTTTCTATATATGAAAAAGAGTGGTAAAATGGTTGAACAAGTAGAGGTGCTTGTAGTAAAAATGTGCAGCCAATGGTCATGAATCATCATCTCATTCGCATATTTTGATACATGAAACACTTATGATAAAAAGGAACCACCAACCATTTACCAGCCACAAAAATGCCTATTTCAATTGACTCACAAGTATTATATCAAATTTGGGGGAAAAAAAATAAACAGCAACAACAATGTTTTAAATCCCAATAAACAGGATTGGCAGCTATGTGAATCTACTTTGGCCATTTCACTCAATTTAGTACAAAATATATGATAAAGTTATTCTAAATTATTTTTTTATCACCTTATTTTAAGTTTTCTTAAGTCTACCATTTCGTTTTTTTTTTCTCCAACCACAATTAATTTTCTTTTTCTTACATATACTTAAAAAACACTAAAAAAACCGAAAACATATCACCTCATAGTGTCAGATCCATATGCTACCTGAAATGGAGTCGCATCAAACATGGCCAAAGGTGTAGCCACTGATAGGAGCGGAGATCCAGGAGCAAGATGCTGAACGGGAGGAGGTATGCTAGTAGGATTACTCTGCACGGAAACCATATTCAAATTCTTCATGTCCCCTTCTTCACCACCCATAGTGGTGGAAGTTGGGTTATGCTTCCAATCAGGTGGTTTTCCCGATGGGATATAGGTGGGACCCATGCAATTCAAGCCCAACTGCCCAAACTGTCCAACGGGAGCAAAATGATTGTAGACCACCATATGAGGGCCCTGAACACCTGGGATACCTCCAGAAGGATTAATAAAAGGACGAGTGAATCCTGTGGAAGGACCGTAAAAAGAATCTACACCTGAATGGCATTGTTGCCATGAACCAAGAAGACTGGAACCTGATGCACAGCTTTCGTGCAGCTGCATTTGAGTGTTAACATGGTCATCATGAGGGCCAAAAGCAAAGATGGGACCCCCCAATATGGGATTTATATCACAAAATGGATAATGGGAAGGTGCACCCCCAGGAAAAGGAGGAAGCATCTGGCTAGAAGAACTATGTGGACTAGGTAAATGTTGCCATAGTGATGTAGGAGTATCCACAGAAAGATCAACTGGAAGAGAAACAGTCAGCGCCCCTTCATCTTTTGATTGGCTTGCTGCTGCTTGTTGATCATCGGCAACGCCTGCCAAAAAAAAAGAGCCATAATATTGCAAATGATAATGGATTTGTCAGCCAATTAATTGTGTACATGGGCTGCAAATTTTACCATTGGCTTGTATACTATCTGTATCAGCATGGCCAAAACTTTTGGAGTCTGAAATGCTGACTGAGGAGGAATCCAGCCCATTCACAACCACCTCATCATTACCAATAGCGGCGACAACAACCGCTGAAGCAGCTGCCTCACAGTCTTCTAAATGCACACAAGACACACTTGAATGCTTCGCCTTTTCAAAAAGTAGCACATGATCATTCTCTGAAATGGACATATTTTGGGGAACTTGAAGGACTGAGCATGATGGACCGGGGGGGCCTATACCAATCGAAACAGCACAGCTGCTAGGGGGAAGAATTGTTGGAGATGTAACAGCACCTTAACAGAAGCAGACATAAATCAAGAGGTAACACAATAAAAAATTGCAGAATAACACCCGTGTTGCAAGGATATGTGTAGTTACCAAACTGAATTTTCTCCCCAGCAAGCAGGGAATCAATTGGGCTAGTTGCAGAAGAAAATGGCAAGTCCTTTGCAAGCATGGATGATGATGGGACGCTCAGCTCAGTCACAGAGTTGATGTCTCCAACAGAAGTTGTGGGGGTATCAAATCGCACAGGTTTCATAATCTCACCAAATTGGGTCTGTGTTAAAGGGGTTACCTACAAAAGTAAGCCAACCAGTTCATAATTTTTACTAGGTTCAGTCAACAAGAAAATCCTAAAATAATAAATAAGCTGAAACAGGTTGATGCTCAAACAAAAAGTTTTGATAATGTATCCACTGCAAGGACTCAGGCTACACTTATTATGAAGCCCTTCCTTTTCCAGCACTTGGCAAGGATTTGAAATTTATTTGTATCTTCACAGCCAAAGGGGTCACTTGGATAAACAATATGTCAGTCTCTTGGACCGCCAACCAAAGGAGTGAAAATGGTAAATGTAATTCCATTCCAGAATGTCAAATTAGATACTTCAATGAACTGCCAAATTGAGACATGTCACTTCATCAAGGTGCAGGTTGCTTGTACTTTTTTTTTTTTGGGCACTATTTACCACATTTCCAGAACAGCAGCAGTCTTCAACACAAGAAAGTTAAACCAAAATCCAGCTACAATGCAAACAATACCTAACAGTTTGGGAAGCCTCTATAGCCAAAGTAAGACATCAAAGAACCCCCCACCAAAAAAACAAAAAATAAAGAAGAAAAAAAAGCCTTATCCCACCGGGAGGACAAAACCTTATCCCACTGGGAGGACAAAAATCCCAAAATTGCAGGAAGAAAATGGGAAAAGATAATCACTCAGAAACCAACAGCAACTTCACACAAGCATAAATAGCAGAAGGGACCACCACATAAGCAGAGATTTAATTCTCCTGAAAAAGGTAATCCCGAACTACACAAAATCGGCACACCCTTTCTACATATCATTAGCACTCTGTAGACAAGGGGCCCAACAAAACCAATACACAACAAATGTCACCAACTTGTGGGCATAGTGGAAATAAGCAGGTTGTCCGGATATTTAACAAGTGTGAACTCGAACAGATGTTCTCAAAGTAACAAAGATCTCACTGATGAACAATATGAGAATATGTGCAAAGATGAGGTAGAGATGAAAATTTTCACAACTCAAACAATAATTAAGAATACCTGTTGATTAATCTGCAAATTACCCCAGGAGACCAAGGAAGTTTGAGCATTGTCTACAACCTTACTTTTGGTTTCAAAACTTAGGCCAGGTGCAGCAGCTTGTCTGCCAGAAGATATGACAGGAAGGGAGAACGACTGCAGAGATCTGCAAAGACCACATCAAATCAGCACATTCCAGCAATAGAATAACTGAACCCAATGTTTCAAATTTTCCTTTCTTTTTTTTTTTTGTTTTTTGGCTGGAAGAAGTATGGGTGAAGAGGTTTCCACACTTTCAACAGTCCATACTTAGTAGTTTGTGATTTTGCATCAGCCTGAGCATCAGGATTCACAGAAGGGGTGCCAATTGGAGCCACCAGCTGTGACGCCACATTGTTGAATCCTGCAGACACTTCACTGTTTACCATGCCATGCTTCTGAATATAACCAGCATGCATGCCATTTGGGGCTTCTCCACTGGATGCAGAAGCGTTAATGGCACTTCTCACCACCACTCTCCTGTGTGCAACTGAATGTGGTCTCTGTGATGTCTGGCAGAAGATAAATTATTTTAAATTTGAGCAAAATAACACTTGCTTTAAGAGAGAAAAACTGAGAGTCTCAAATAATTCAATAATGGAATTGCATCAAAACCTTTTTTAAGTTGCTTGACTTGGCCTTATTTTCTTTTTCTCTCTGTTCCCGACGATCATTCAACACTTGCCTCTTTGACCTAACCTCAATGAAGTCATCTTCGTCGCTAGGAGCTTCTATGCCAGGTTGTTCGTAAATGCATACAACACCACTCAGCAAAGGAGCATCCTCAGAACTAATGTTCCTTTTCAGGGTTCCCTCCCCGCGGTGTGATATATCTCGTCCCCTTGTGAAGGCCTCTTTCCCAGCTCCTTTACTAGCTTTGACTTCAGTATCAGTCTCCTGGGGTTTAACCAAATCAGAACTCGGAATTTCTTCACCTGTTTCTTTTGCTCTATCCAATACTCTTTCCTTCCTCAGTCCACCTCCAGGCAATCCAGTGCCATTTCCATTATAAATTGATGTACCATCCAACACAGTGTGGTTTGAGGACACCAAGGCAGAAGATTGCCTGCTGTCAACATTCTGCCGTACCCGAAACTCCATTCTCTGGGCACAATGTCGCGACCTCCTCTGAAATCCTTTTGAATCAGAATGAGAAGCCTCAAGAGAAAGAAAAGATTTTTGTCCAGGATTTTTAGCAATAAAAGCAAATTTTCTCCCTCTGTTGCCATGCACATGGGCACCTGCGTTCCGCCTACTTACATCTTTTACACCAGAAATGGACTCAGTTGAACGTTCAATTTGAAGTTGATCCACTGATACTCTAATTTGGGACCCTGAAACATTGCTTCCCACGGTGTCATAATGGTGGTGCCCCTCATCTTCAGCTTGGTCATCTGATGCATACCCAGCCTGATTTTCAAAGGTAGTGGAAACTTCTGCTCGATTCTTATGTAACAGAGAATTACTCTCTAAACTCTTTTCTCCTAGCACTAAATTTGCCTCCTTTGATGAAACATCCCAAGATGAACTCTGTTTTGATGGGTGAAAATAATTGTGATTCACTGAAGGAGCCAGTACACAGTCATTCCTAAAATCTTGAGCAGAAGAGCGCTGACCATGCTGGGTGGACAGATGGCCTCCGAGTTTCTGATCGATAGAATAGTGGGTTGGAACATTGGGCCGCACAGAGGACATAGATTGCGGTGCCATAGGGAGAATTCCTTGAGAAATTAGAGATGGATATCTTATCTGGCCAAACTGGAATAAAGGGGGTTGTATCGGATGCATATGGGTGAGGGATGGACCAACCTGCGGATGTAGTTGGAAAGGCATCTGTATAGAACCAATTTGAATGGCTGGAACTGGAGATGGTATCAAAGAAGGACCAGAGAAAAGCCCAAACTGAAGCTTTACTGGCAACTCAGGCTGGCTCTGTTCAGCAGCAGCACTAGATATAACCACCTTACCAGTCGAATGTGAGTTCATGTCAACTGAAGATGGCACTACTGATTGCTGAGCTAGTAGAACAGCCCCAGAAGAATTGCCGCTATCCAAGATATCAGATGATTCTGTGGTATGAGGAGCTTTAATTGGTAGAATAACCATATTTTCCATTTCCTTTTCTGTTTCTTCAATTGTTGTAGAACTGTTGCTAACCAAAACAGGGGAACCATCAGCAAACTTAGGGCCGTGCCCAACTGGCCTGCCATCAAAAGATTCCTGTTCTCTGACAATGCCAACAGAAATCTGTGGTAACACATGAGTGTTTTTCTCATTCCTCGGGCTTCTTTCATATTCATCACTTGGCATCCCCACTTCAACCCCCTGATCAAATCCTAAGACCAAGTTGTCCATCATATGGGAAGAATCCTTCCCGTCCAAATTCATAACTTTAAACTCTTCAGTCAGGTCAACATCCTCATGTTCTCCATGCACTTCATCTTCTTCATGGTAGCCATCTTCATCCTCATCATATTCTTCTTGCTCTTGCAATTCCTCATCGTTCTCAACAGTCCATTCTTCATCATCACCCAGAGAGATTGAACTTGAGGCAGTCAATTTATTCTCTTTCTCCGCTTTAGAATTCAATATGAAAGACTCATGACCTGACAGGGAAACTTCATTCATTTCTGTAGGAGCAGCTACCACGACAGAATCCCCAGATTCATCCATGTCATCATGCCAGAGATGAGTTGGAGAAGTGGGAGGGCTCGAAACAGAGAGCGATGATTGTGAGTCGCACCCGGGAGTACCACTGTTATTCAATTTCTGCTCCTCTGTCTCACTACAAACTTCTCGGACATCTACTACATCTGAATGTTCCAGCCTCTCAGCATGACCATAATCATACATTGGATCAGCAGGCTCACATCTTACTGCTTCATCGTGGTGCAAGGTACTATCTTCATATGTTGAGGGACCAGCACCTTCACTTTCACTCCTGAAGGGAGTCCTGTGCATTGAAGCAAATGAGGGCGGAGGGAGAACACGGGGCTGTCTGGCAGAATATCGAGACCTCCCAAATGGATAAAGATTATCCTGCTCAGGATTCTGGTAAAATTGCTCCGGGTATGAAGAATCAAAATCCTGACGAGGATGGCCATGGCCCCATCCCAAATCACCAAAATTTTCAGCAACATTCTCATGTAGTTCTGAATACAACTCAGTGCTTCTGCGGTAAGGGTCTCCATCCCCAGAGATCCTATGCCCCTTTGCATGAGAAAAATCATCCATTTGGAGGGGCTCTGGCATCCCCCCTCTATAATAACCCCTGTATGGTGCAAACCCAGCCCCTCCAGGGACAACTGTCGTAGGGAATGATCTACCAGCAATAGAAGCATCTTGACTGGGTCTTTGACGACCGTTGTCTTGAACGAGTGAAAAGAAGGAAGAGTCATTCCCATTCTCAAATACATTTTGTCTCCATGAATTTAGAGGTTTTCCTCTTTCCGTCGGGGCAAAAGAACAGTCTCTACCAGAATGTGCTCTGGAAACGTTGGAAGATCTATTAAGACCAAAGGAATCAGAAGACACCGAATTTGAAAAACTTTCTTTTATTTTCTCACTATCTTCCTGACCACCCAAGTCTTCTTCCCTCGGAACATCTCTTTCTTTTGCTACTACAGGCATTTTCTCATCGGCAAGATCAACAGAACTGTCAGCCTTTGCTGCTTCAGCCTGCCTCCTTGCAATTCTTTCTTCCAATTCTAGAAGCTTTTGCTTAGCAGCCTGTTTCCTCCTCTCCTCCTCCTTAAGAATCCTTTTCTTTTCCTCTTCCCTAGCTATCCTCTGCTCTTCTGCACGTTGAATGGCCTCTAATCTTTCTTGTTCAGCCCTCAAAGCAGCCTCATGTGCTTCTTCTTCAAGTTGCCGCTGGCGTTCCACCTGTTCCTTAGCCAGTCTCTGTCTCTGTTCTTCTTCTCTCTGAGCTATTTCCAAAGCCCTTTCTTGCTCTTCAATGATGCGTTGTCGTTCCTGTTCTTGCATCTTCTGAACCCTCTCAAGTTCAGCCTCAAAAGATTCCCTAACAGGATCATGGAAATCAACCTTCTTATTTACATCCTTCTTTCGTTTCACTACCCCGAGAATACCCCCAGACAATGGATCCCACCCATCAAAAGCAGTACTTTCCCATTCTTTAGAAAACGGATCCTCTACATAAGGTTTTTCACCACTAGAAAATGAACGTTTTTCCCTACCAAAATTAAGCAACGGATCATTCATAGGAAGCCCTTTACTAGTGGAAAAGAATAAAGATTTTGACACCAGAACATTCTGGACAGTATCAACTTTATACCTCCTGGAATTATTGCCATTTTGGTCTTGCATGTTCCACCCAGTCACTCTGCCATTAAATGAGCCCCCAGAGTTGCTCCGTTGCTGTCTACTGCCTTGTCCATAACCAGCATCCCTCCCAAATCCTAATTCCCTTCCAGCTGAAATTTCACTATTGTTCTCATCCCATGCATTGCCTCCAAAATGAGGTGTGATGCACCTGTCCTTACTGGTCTCTTGATTCATTGTAGTCCTTGTGGCCATGCCATTTCCATCATTTGCAAACTCTTGGGTATTAAATCCCTCTCTGGAAATAGAACTTCTCCACGACTTTCCTTCGTGACCTCCAATGGTAGGCATCCTGACATTTCTATTTTGGGGGTCTGCTTTCGGGACTTCGGTGGACAAACCCTTGCCAATATCATCATCACGATGACCCCACCTGTCATTCAGATTCTGAGCTCGTTTATGTGGAAGAATTCTGTTCCTGGGAAAGTCAAAGTCCCTATCCCAGAATTCTTCAGTTGTGGAAAAAGCATTATCTCTGGCCCGGTTTGTTAACCCATGACCTGTGTCACGTTCATCATCAGCCCAGTCAGACCTTGGGTTTAACCGCACCAACGGCAGCGGGCCTGGAAAATAATCTTCCTGTTTCAGCACCCGCTTTAATGGGCTAGAATTTCCCAAAGCATGGCTGTCAACACCATTTCGACCAAAGCCATTACCAATATAATGCTGAGAGGCCTGTACCTTTGGGCGCATATCAATTTCTGAGCTCAAATGAGAACCTTCTCTCTGTACACCAGATGACTCCTCACTCATTTCTTGCCTCTGTTTCTGATGCAAAGCATCCTTCTGCTTCTGTAGGGGGGCATTTGCTACTGCCAAAGTAGCCCGCAATGATGGAAAATCTTCACCTCTCAACACAATAGCTTTCTCGGCTTGTACCAAAGCAGAAACATCAGGTCCAGCTGCGCCCAACCTTGCATACGGTGGCAGATAAGCACTAGTACTCTCCTTAGTTGAACCTTCCACGGTCATTAGTCCATGGCCCAAACTATCACTAGACAATGGATGATCAGCACCACCCTCATTTTTCTCCCCCGATGCAACCCCATTTGGCCTAGACCACCCAGTCCCTGATGAAGTTGGCCTCATCCTACTTCCTAGCCCACCACCAACCAATCCGCCACCCGATCCTGCAGAATCAGATCTCTCATGCTCCTTCCTTAAAGAGGGCAAATTCAAGGGGGGCGGAACAGAAAGCCTTGGTCCGGTTTTGTGGGAACTCCGTGGGCGCGAAAGGACCACCATACCACCTCCACCACTGCCATATCCACCCACCCGGGATAGTCCAGATCCATGAGCTCTATTAGATGGATTCGGCTGTGAGGATTGTCCATAAGATTTGTTCAGATTCACAGACACAAATTTGTTCCCGACGCCAGGATTAGCCATGGCAATGGTCCGACCCTATGTCCAGCTGATCTCAAACTGCGCCAATGCATGAAAGTCCTAAAAGATCGCTTTTTTTTTCTGTAGATAAATATCAAAATTACAAATTCATCCACCGAGGATCTCAGATGTAACCGATCACAGGAACACAACCCTAAGACTCTGGTCCCTAACAAGATTGATCGTCAACAATTACCGATTCAGATAGACGGAACCAATCACAGTATGAATTACAAAATCGAATGCTAGACACAACTAATGTCCATCTATAACATGGAGGAAAATTCCCTGAACTTTTTCGGGATTGTATTGCCTGATCGATTAGTGCGGTAGAATAATACGAATACGGCAAAGAAGGAAGGGGCTTACCTCAAGTGAAGTAGGATAAGGGGTGGCGCGGGCGGCGGTAACTAAAACAAGCCGTGGAGGATCGAATGCGGAACGCCTCTGAAAAGCCCTACTACGCCAATGAAAGAGAGAAAGAGAGAAAGAGAGAAAGAGAGAGAGAGACAGGAAAATTGATTGTGTTGATTTCCTACTTATGCCTTTTTTATATAATTATCACTATCTTCCGTTGAGGTTTTCTACATAAAAAATGAAAAAAAAAAAAAATATATATATATATATATATATATATATTTCACATTTTTCAGTTTCTTTTAAAATTTAATCTCGATATTATTCAATGTCAATTATATTTTACGCAAAACCATCAATTTAACTATATTTTGCATCAGATATGGATAATAATATAAATAATGCAGATATAAAAACAGAATTAAAAATTAAAAACTAATAATGCAATGAGAAATAA
>JAOVVI020001177.1:0-25717 GCA_028571085.2 Nepenthes alata | reverse complement strand
ATTTATTTTCACTCTCTCCTCTAAATTGCAAGTAACTCTCCCGTATTTCACCCACTTCCCCGTTTTCCAGTGATTTTCTTTTCCACAATTTTATGGGAACAAAACGGAGAGAAAGAGAGAAGAAGAGAGAGAGAGAGAAACCGATCGAATAGAAGGATAAAGCACGTTTTCATGGAAAAACCCCGTTAATAGTGGAGAGAATCAAAGTTAACTAGAACTTTTTATGGCCGGCGCCGTTGTATAGCGCCGAATCGCCTTTGTATAGCGCCGAATCGCCGTCGGGCGAAGGGAAATTAGGGAGGCAGCAGAGAAGGGGAAAGGAAGAGGAAGAAGGAAGAAAAGAGGAGGGAGAAAAAAGGAAAAAAAAGAAAAGGAAAAAAAAAAGAAAAAGGTTAAAAAAAAAGAAAGGAAGCATGAGGAAGGAGGAATAAACGAGGAGAGAGAGGGATTTTTATTATGTAATTATATATTTATTAAATATATATATTATATTGAACGAGAGTTTAGAATAATAATTAATTATATTACATGTGTGTGTATTTTTATCTTAATTGACTTTGAACAATAACAAAATTTGCCCAATTATGTTTGATTGTAATACGATTGAGTGCACTTTGATATTTGATGATCGTACAAGTAAGTTTAATAAGAATATAAATATCGTTAATAATTGTTAGAATTGTATATTAACGGACATTCAAGAATTAGAGAAAATCGTACTAATTTTAGTTTTAATATTAGAACGGGTGATTGATGGCATCGTTTAGTGTTGCGAGACCTACAAGTTCCTCTTTCCTGATGATGATGCTATTTGCATTATTTTCAACCGCGTGTGTATGGTCATTATCAGTATTGAATGACATTTATATCCTTAAAATTGCTAAGCTTTTACGTATATACATTTGGATGTGTGAGTATATATATTATTGGCATCTTACGATCAATATTAAAGAGATTATGTGAAAATACTATGATATCAAGAAATATGAAACTTGTGGCACATTGGTGTAACCCATAGTCATCCGGTATTGATTTTTGTATTATCGTAGTAATGAGATATTATTTAGTGTGTAAGGATACTTATAACTATATGACTATTGTAGGAGATGATATTATGGATATTATTGGTGAAAGGTATCATAGATAGTATGGGTATATTACAGATACAATCTTTAGGAAAACTATAGGGGTAGTGAAGATACTATGAATAACTTTGTATCACTTATCTAACCATTGGGGGTATAAATACATGGCTTTTAGTTCATAGTTGTAGAATGAGGTTCAGAAGATTGTTCGTGATATCTCGTTATTATTAATATATTTTGAGTTGAAATTTAGTAGAATCTATAAGTTATATTTGATAGAATCCATGTGTCGGATTCTACGGCATTCGGATTCAATGGAATCTATATTATTTATTATTATTTGATGTTCAGATTGTTCACGCTGATATTCGGATCATAAATTTTTTTTATTTCTCGTGATATCGAATTCTAAGAGATTTTTATATCTTATTGATAAATCTTATTATCTTTGTGATATAAGAGCCTGGGTGACCTACTTTACTTTTACTTTTGAATATAAATACGATAAAATATAGATTTTCGGATAAGTTTATATGTTAAATGTTATATTACTATTGTGGCTTTTAGTATCTATCACTTATTATATATTCGAGATATTTATTATTATTACATATTTTTGATTTATTATCACTTGTTAGGTATTAACTCACTATTGTGTTTTATAGGCTCTAAATTAAGTTGATTATATATAGCTAGCAGGTGATCATATTTTTATTGTGGGATTTTTAGTTATAGAGAATTTTGGAGGTTAGTTGCTATCATATCAATGGGAGACACTTCAGATTCATTTTGATAGGTTTGATGATTTATTTTTGGGCTGCGACTTATAAATTGAGAAATTTTATTAGTCTATATCTAAATTACTAGTTATATTAATATTAGAGTCGCAAGTATAAAAAAATTTCATAGTCTGTTTGATATATATGTAGCAAATGATACGTTCAACAGCATTTAAGTGTGATTCTTTACTGTTTGATTAGCAGGCACACACACCCGCACTGAATGATATGTCCAGTCTACTTACAGTTAAATATAAAAGACTGCCTATCATACTTTTATATAATATTTGTTCAACTTCCTAACTTGAAGGATCAAGATCTAATTTAGATATAGTGCTCATGCGTGTTTTCATGTATTACTTGTTGTCTAATTCAAACTCTTTAACTAAATCTTGAGTATATTTTGATTGGGATATGAAGACCCATTGTTAGTTTATTTAATGCGAAGGCTAAGAAAAAATCTTAATTCTTCTATCATACTCATTTTAAATTTAAATTTTTTACATTTAGCAAATTTATTAGTATAAGAGTCTATAATGGACTTGAAAATAATATCGTTGGTGTAGACTTGAGCAAAAATTATACATTTTTCAGCAACTTTGGTAAATTGCCCTGGTCAATAAGATAGGAGATGAGACTTTTATACCAAGCCCCGGGTATTTGCTTAAAATCATACAGAACTTTCTAGAGTTTATGCATACTTTGAATGTTTGATGTACACTTCATTCTCAAAAATTTTATTGATAGAGACGCTTTTTACATCCATTTGATAAAGTCTGAACTCAATAGTACAAGCAATAATCAAAAAATAATCTTATAGACTTAACACAAGATACATGGGCAAATGTTCCCTCAATGTCTATTCCTTCAATTAAGTATAGTCTTGGGCGGTATATCATACTTTATTACTTATAATGGTGTCATTTTCATCAAATTTGTTTTTAAAAATTCACTTTGTACTAATAATATTAATATTTTTCAGCCTAAGGATCAAAACCACCACGTCATTCCTAGCGAATTGATTAAATTATTCATATATGGTGATGCGTCTTTTATCAAAGTTTGAATATATTTCGGTCAAGTAGTCCATTGGGTTTCAGCCTCTGTTTGCTGAGTTTTGGGTCTCACACACCATAACTTCAAATAAGAGGTCAGATGACGACGATATTTGGTATCACCGAAAATACTCCGACGCTCAAGTCAGTAATCGACCTTCTGAAATTAGAAGGTGGATGTCAGGGATACAAAAAAGGATGTAAGGAGTGTGTTTGTAAGTGGGAGTGCACCCATAGGGTGAGTGGCTTTTGTAATTGTTCGTGAGAAGCAGTTTTTATAAATACTAAATTTGCTGAGAACTAGTAGCAGAAGGTGAGTGGGCATAGGATGCTCGAGAGAGTAGGAGAGTTTTTGAGAGTTTTGTAATTGCTTTAGAGCTTTTGTGGGCAAGAAAATGTGTCAGCTCCCATTGCCTTTTATAGCCATGGCCACGGGATGCATTCCTTATGTTGAGGGGTTTGATGTTCGCACTCTGTTGGGGATCGTTGCCTTTCCTGCGTAGGTGTGAGTGCCTTTCTGGCTATAACAGTCAAAAAGGTTGATCTCCTTCCTTCTGCGTTTTGTAACCGTTAGGGTTTCTAGCGGTGGGCAAAAAAATGTGTCAGCTCCCATTGCTTTTTATAGCCATGGCCACGGGATGCCTTTCTTATGTTGAGGGGTTTGATGCTCGCACTTTGTTAGGGATCGTTGTCTTTCCTGCGTAGGTATGAGTGCCTTTCTGATTATAACAGTCAAAGAGGTTGATCTCCTTTCTTCTGCGTTTTGTAACCGTTAGGGTTTCTATTCTGTGTTTTGTAACCGTTAGGGTTTCTAGCAGACTGTGTATAGATTCTGGCACTTTCCTTTCGAGATGTGCTTTAATTTTGGAGGTGACCGTTACAATAAAGATTCCCTTATTTGGAGATGCGAAAAATTAGGATAGATGATTGTTGTGGCTTGAGGACGAACATGTAGACCAATCTAGGCTTGGGCCGTATGCGTCCTGAGCCTTAGCCGATCTACTGGCCGCTTTTTTAGTCAATGAAAGCGTTGACCTTCCTGGACTCAAATGGGTTGTCATGATCTTAGCCCTCTGCTGTCTCACTTGCTTTTCGTTCAGTTAACAGTAGCGTTGATCGTTTAGGCAGATATGGCCCGCTGAGGATTTGGACCGCTTTCTCATTCGTGGACCAGCCTGTTATTGGCGTCCCCATCACATGGTATTAATCCAACATTCATCTTTGAAGGCCGCTGTAACTTTTTTAGGTTTAATGAGTAAAACGTAACAGGTAAAAACAAGTTGATCCAAAACGGTTCGACGTAATCATTTTCCCTCACTTAGGTCTCTTTTGATGTATCTTTAGGGTGATCAAATTTAATTATGGATGAAGGTTCTTTAGTTAGAGTTGTATCTTATGCCTCATCGGTGCTTAATTCGGCATTTGATTTTAGACAAGTTTCAAGGTCACTTCATGTATGTGTTGCTCATTTGGAGACTACATTGATAGACTCCATCGCGGTGAGAATGCAACTATCATATACTTTATAGGCTCATTGGTTTGAAAGCATCCTAAGAAAGTATTTCTATCATTTTTTGAATAAAAAAATTCTAAGTTTTTTCTATCCCATAGAATAAAACTTTTACTTCAAAAAATATGAAAATATTTGACAGGAAGTATCTCTCCTTTCATAGTTTGCATGAGATTTTATCCATTGTGGATTATAAGTAAACCCTATTAATAATATGACAAGAAGTGCTCACCACCTTGCCGAAAAAATGTGTGGCGACTATTTTCTTGTGCATCATATCGTAGCCTTCTATTGAGTAATCCCTTCTTTGTTATAACAAGTATCAAAGTTAGATTTCTCAAACTCTTTTTCGTGATTACTTCTCATTCTGATAATAGGCATCCCATTTTATTAATTAGTTTTTTAAAATAAACTTTGACAAATTAAAATGTTTCATATTTTGCACACAATAATTTAATCTAGGAAAATTTAGAGTAGTCACCAATAATAACTAAAATATACTATTTGCTTTCTAGACTCTTAATTCTAGAAAGTTTTATAAAATCCATATGAAGTAACTCTAGAGTTTGCTTTGTGTTGGTTAATATGATCGGGTTTGTTTTCTGATTTAACACAAACAACATACATGAGTTGTAACTTTAGTCATTTTGGGTAGGCCATTGGCAATGGTTTTTTTTTTTAAAGTTTTAGACAAATTCTCAAAGTTTAGATAAGCGAGACATTGGTGACTAAGGTTGGTAGAATCAATCATAGTGGGATGGCTCTCTATGACTTCAAGGATAACTCCATAAAGATTATGTAGAGTTCGCTTTCCTTCTAAGACATGTAATTCCTTAGTATAAAAAATAGTGTATTTACCCTAAAAAATTCTGACCTCAAATTTTTCATCATATAATTGACTTATATTCAATAGGTTATATTATAGCCCATCTACATAAAGAATATCACACAAGTCAACTAGCCCTAAAATGTTGACTTTACCTTTTTTATCGAGAATAGGAGCCTTAGCTCCCTGACCAAACACAATTGATTCATTAAGATGATCAGTAAGCGAAGAAAATATAGATTTATTATCACAGATGTGCCTAAAATACTCACTATCAATGTACCACATAGACACATTTTGAGCATTTAATTCATTATAGACAACACAACAAGTGAAGGTACTTGATTTTTCAAGTTTACTATTTTTAATTCATATCTTTTCACCTAAGTTAACTTTTTTTGGTCAAATTAGTTATTTGTTCACTCAAATATTTGATTTTGTAGACAAGATTGTTAATCTTTTTACTTTGGTGACGGTCTTTTTGAATTTTAATTTGATAATAATAGTAGTAAATATGACAAATTTTTTTTCACTTGTGGCATATGGGTACGAATTTAGAGAATTGTAGGAATCTATTTGGTTGAACCCTAATGTTTTTAAGGGTATTCTGTCGCACCTTCATATTACTGTTCTATTGACGCTAAAGATTATTAATATTTTTCTTAGATATTCTTGAGATATGGTTTGATTGAAACATTTGGTACAATTTTTTCTATTTAATGCTTTTTATATATGCTTTGCATCTCTTAGAAATGTAGGTAGCCAGAACAAAGATAGTTTTAAAGTTAATGTTTGCTTGAGACATGTTTTTAGTAAAGCTTAAACCCATTTTAATTTTTAGTTGATTTCCATAGTTTCAGCATGTTATCAAATTTTTGTGTTTCACTAGAAAATATCTTAAGGTCATTTTTTGCTTTTTCAATGTCAATTTCATGATACATGACTTGTTCATTTAAGGCTTTGTTTATATTTTTGATCTCATGATATTTGTTGTTAACATGTTCTAATTTGGTTCAAAGAAATACTTTCTATTTTTCATACTTAAATTATGTTTGGATGATCGACACATTAGTTCTCCTAACAAAAAGAATTCTCTAAATAGTTTGTTGTACGCTTACGAAGGTTTACAAATTTACTTTTAGATTTATAATCAAATTGTTCAGGTTATTTACTAATATTTTCATCATAACTAATGACAAATAATGTGAAAGTCATATAATTAATCTTATCTTCTTCTGAATATTTTTCATTATTATTCTCATCATTTTCATTATTAGTCGGAGTAACATCCATGAGTTTTCCTTTTAGTCTTTTGAAGTTGGAATATTCAATTTGTATGTGATTAAAATCATGATGTTCATTATATTGTACTCATTAAGATTTTTTATTTTTAAAAATCTTTGACCTCTCTTTTATTTTTAAAGTTGGAACATTCAATTTGTATGTGATTAAAATTATGATGTTCATAATACTGTACTCATTGAGATTTCTTATTTTTTTAAATCTTTGACTTCTCTTTTATTTTTGTGGTTGCTTTCTTATGATTTAGAGTTTCTTTTTTTTATTTATTAAGAGTTTATTTGTTATTTATAAAGAAATTTTTTAAAATTCTTAACAAATTGGACAAGGTCTTCATCCCCTAAAGCTTCTATATCAAACCCATCATGTTTTTTCTTCAATGAATTTTAGGGTAATTGACCTAATTTTTAAACTAATACAAGCTACATTCATAGGTTTACAATGAGCTAATAAGATCTATTTGTAACCTTGTATAAGTCCTTCCTTTCTTCTATAGACATGAGTTTAAGTTTAAATTACTCTAGAGGAGATCTTATAATTTTACGAATAGTACAAGTTTTAGAAATTCTGTCACCGAGATTAAAGGTAAAATTAATAATGTCATTTAATTTAGAGTTTTTTTTACCAATTTGTACCTTCATGAGTTGTTTTAAGAATCTATCGGGCTTTTTATAAAAGTCAACTTATAGTTTGGGTAGTATAAATGCACTAGCCATAGTTAACTTAATCTCAACTTGTGACTCAAATCAAGGAACTTATCAAATTTAGTCTTCTCTCTCTTCCTCTCTCTTCTCACCAAAATCGCGTGAAAATGATTAAAAATCGGCCAATGAGACCTTATATAAAAACTACTGCAAGTGCACTTGTTATGCGCGCATCAAGTGCCAATGCATAATCTATACAACGCACAAGTATCCCTCAAACGCACTTCAAGTATTAATATTTTATCACAAATATGCATGCGTATCTCTTGAATGTACATCAGGTATGATAAACTTACCTAAATTACGTACAATTACTCTAGAGGCATGTCGTAAGTATAATCTTACTGTCCAAAATACACATATACGTAGATCTAACGTCGGTCAAGCTCGCTTTGTCTAATACATTCTGATTAAAAAATTAATTTTGGCCTAAAACCTTGACTGATCTTAATAATTTTATCAATTTAATGTAATTAATCATTATTAAATAATAAATTTGGGATCAATATCTTACAATGATTATTTGATGTCAAATCTACATAAGAAATAAATATATTAACTAATATCAGAATATTAATACAATAAACTATATCCAAAATTACTATTTAATTATTGTAATTCTATCCTTATCATCGTCGGCCTGATACAATATAAATTAAAATATACAATATTTTTCAAAACAAACCAAATATAAATCTAAATATAAAGTATATCTAAACAAAATCTTTACACCTCTACTATTCAATCATATAAGTAAATTGAGCCGAGGATTAGCAAAAATAAAAGTTAGAATAAGATCAACTCTTAATAAAACATATATAATTTGATATGTGAATATATATAAATGAAATATTCTGAAATTATGTGATGATCAAAAGTTTGGAATGCTAATAACTTGATTTTCTAATAAGTCATGCGAAAACTAAATCTATCATGTAATATAAATCATGTCAAAATCAGTATATTCATAGTAAAACATATTAAACTGTGTAAATATTTAAAATATGTTAAAATTATATTAATATATAAAATGATCAAGGATCAATAATGATATCATTAACAAATGGCAAATATTAAAATTTAGGCTAAAATTGTTTTAACATATCCAAAGACAGTATGCTACTATTTATGACTTGTAGATAAATTGATTATATATAATCTCTACATTTATAGCTGAACGTTATTTTTTGACCAAAAAATGATAGGTTCAACGTTTAATTTACTAATAATATATTAAGATATGTTTAAATATATTATGTCAGTTTTTTATAATGATCTATACTTGGTCAAACTGAAACCTTTATTCAAATACGAATATTTTTAATTTTTCTAATATTGGAGAAAAATAAAACTTTATCAATTTATGTATAGTTTTCCTTTATATTATTTCAAATATATGACATATAGTAAAGACTATAAACATGTTGGAATCATATTATATGATTTACAAATATGTAGAAATTATTATGTAGAAAAATACAAAAACTCAACATAGTTCATATGATCTCATATATTTCTTTCAAATTTAAAACATATAAGAGCAGCTATATGAGAATTATAAGCATATAAAAGTATACATTCAAAAAATAAGACATGGAGAAATATTAAATAAAATTTAAAAATGTGTAAGAATAATATTATAGAAATATATCTCTTAAATATAATCTGTATGAGTTTAAGCCATATATTTCATGCAAGTTTATGAAATAAGAATAAAATTTCATGTATGTAAAGTTTAAACATAGTAAGTATAAAATTAAAACATTTAAGTATGTGATACACTCTAAGAATTGTAGAAAAATTAGAAATAAGGGAATAAAAGATTTGGTTGCACTTACATTTACTTGATTTTAAGTAAAAGATCTTTGATTTCATCCTAAATTTTCATTATCATTCTTTCTTTCTCTGATTTTCTCTCTTTTTCTCTTCTATTTCTATCACTTCTGTCACAATTTCAATGGAAGTGGCTCAAAATCAGTCAAAGGGGATTACTTATTAAAAAAAAAATTAACACACTAATGCTGATCATGTACGGATCGGGTATTAAGGCATAATCTACACTGTACACAAGTGCCTCTCGAATGCACATTAAATGCTAACATTCTGTCACAAACACCCAAATATGCCAATTAAGTATATATTAAGTGTTAACATTCTATCTAAAATACCAATGAATACCCCAAAGGTATTCATTTGCTGCACTCTTACTGTCCAAAATACACTTGAGTATGGAGCAAGCACGTCTGAAGCACAAGTCGACCTAACTAAATCCAATCTGAACTCAATTTTTGACTCAAAGCATTAATCAATCTCAAGATATTATTAATTTAATTTAATTAATTATTACTAATATTCATCTAGGACTTATGCCTTACGGCTGGTCTTTATTAATATTTGAGCGTCATTCAAATTATCTATTTTTCTAATGATAAAATTTATCAATATAAGATATTTCTACTAACACGCTCCAAATGTTAACGTTCACTTAGGGTTCCATCATATTATTATAACATAGTTATTTTTTGGGTATTTAATTTTTGTATTAACAATTTAAAAGTTTATGTACAGAGTGCAGCATTGAAATATAGCAAAAAAAGGCTATCACAAGTATAGAAATAATCTAAAAAAAGATAAGAAGATGAACATCCATCAATCAAAGCATAAAAAATGGAGAGAGTTTCACGAACATTCTCCAATATCAATCCCTAGTAGTGCTTGGAACTGATGTTGGCCTCATCCAACAAGCTCTCAAAGCCACAAATTTCCCAATAAGAAAATTCTAGCTGTCCACAATAGTGAAATCCGTGCTAAAAGGGAGCCAAGTTTGAATAGGCATTTGTCATAGGAGTCGAGGGGGCCTACGGTAAGGTTCGTGTCTTCAATTTTTGATAATTATGATTAAATAAGATAATATAATCAAAATTGAGGTCATTGGATGTGAAAAATGATGACGAAAATCGATTTGGGCTCGATTTCAAACAGCGCTCAAGTCGCGCCCGAGGCGTGCTCGAGCGCAGGACTCAGTAGGGCCGCACCCAAGCGCCCGACTGGCGCTCAAGCGTTAGTCCAGGTATTTTAACCAGCGCGCTCAGCTTTTTTGCTTTTTTTGCATAAAAAGGAAGAGAGGGGAGAGAATGAGAGCGAAGGAGAAAAGAAAAACGAAGCTAGTTAAGAAACTTGTAAATTAAGTCGAGGTAAATACACTCTTATACTTTTCTTTTTCTTATTACTCGTTTCTTACCTTTTTTTTGGGTATTTTTATTCAAATATCCGTTCAAGCTTACATTTTGAAATATACATGTGTTAAATGTGCATATATGTCGATTTGGTTTCCGATTTTGAAATATATATGTGAAAAACGTGTATAAATATCGATTTCTCTTCTGATTTTAAAATTTAGGTGAAATATTATATTAAATCAGAAATCCTAACCCCTCGCATGCTATGATATCGAGTTATTATGATGTTTTATCATTTGTATTTTGTATATGATACTTTACATGTTCGGGTAACTGTATTGAATCATTTGAATGTACGAATTTCCATCCTGAAATGCTCTGTATGTTAAGTACATGGATTGATATAATGAAAATTGTCATTTTTTCATATTTTTGTGGGAATTCTTGATGTTGTCTAAAACTCTGGACCCAAAATTTGAATTTTAGTTTATCAAAATTTGAAGGATTAAATATATATTATACACACGAAGTGAAAAATGTATGAGATTTAATGTTTATGGTCTGAAAATATATGTGGCTACTCTTTTGGTAGGTGATTACTAGTTTTTTCTAATTTTTCTGATATTTCCATGTTGATTTGCTTTTCTTGTAGGAATTTTTGCATCAATAAACTTATTGAAAATCACATGAAAAAAAAAAATAAGTATGTATACATTGAAAAGAATTATAAAAGTATGCAAGGAAATTCTGTAATTTGTTAATATTTATGAACTGTTCTCTAATGGTGAGAACTAAGTTATTATGAAGCTAAGTGAGCAGTTTCCATTAAGATAAGTTAAGAAATTCGATAAAGGATTATTTAGCGGGTAATATTCTTTGACATATTTTAAAATAGTACAGTGGTATATTGATGACTGCTCCTTTAGAACCGCGGGAGAGAAAAAAGTGGCATCTACCCTCGTCTGTATAGAGATATGTAGACCGCCTACCTCTGAGTGTTGAACAGGAGCGTGAGGCTTTAGATTGTGTTAAAGTATATTGTGACGTACCGTATTTTTAATTGAAAATCCGACAAAGTTTCAGCTGTAATACGGACGTCGGCCAAATATAAAAACATGTTAATACCATTTACAGTATAAAATTTGTGAATATCATTTACGGATCCAAAGCCACAAAACCTCACATGGCACCAACGTCAAAACTTCGGTATGACGTTGGCTCAGATTAGATGTCACTAAGTACTTGACTAACCATAACAATCAGTGAAAATATAAACATTCATCAATACAACGAAAACTACACTAAAGGTATATCATCATCTTCATCATGTATACAACCATAAATAAAATCTATCAGAATACAAAATATTTCATCAGAAAGCTCAAGGCTACAAAATTAAGTCCATAAGGTCAATTTCAATGTTTTTAATGCCTAGCCGACTCAAGTCCTTTACCCTGCCTTATTGGGTGCAACTCATTCTCATTTGGAGAGAGAAAAATAGCAAGGGTAAGGTAAAAACTCAGCAGTACACACACCCATATATATATATCAATGACATGCATAATTTTATATTCAAAATATAATAATGCATAAATGAAGGATAGAGATATATATGAGACTGTAAATCATGAGTTAGGAAAAAAATGCTTCCATGATTTATTTCAATTTTATTTATCTTTTCTTAGTTATCAATTTAGATCGAAAACTTATTTTGATTGGAGTCAGGGGTCAGTAGGCCTTACTTACAAAGGAGCGGTAGGTCGTAGCCTGGATTGTATTTGCTCTTACACAATTAAAAGTCATTTCCTCATACTCAAAATCCAGAGGCGGGCCGTCTACAAACAATTTTTATAGACAGGGCTAATAGTTGCAAGCAGATCCAAAACAGACAACGACCTTCCACTATAATATACTAAAGTATATCAAGGAATATCACCCGCTATAAAATACAGTCAGGAGAATCCTTAAATTTTTACTGTAATATTTATGGCATGTCAAAGTATATTATCTGTTGAACAATCATCGATCCAAGTTCTTAATTTCTTATTTCTTTAGGGAATTCTACTATTAAATATAAAATTCTTTGTTCCCATTCTGCTGGAGAACGGTTTAATCAGTCCATCAATTCTTCATTTCGGAGAACGTTTCATAAGTCCATACATAATTATAGAATTTCCTCTATCATTAGATTTCTTTCCATAAGTATATTTCGATACAGATTTCCATATTCCTCGTGAGTTTGAGTTCTCACGCGTTCATACTTTCATATATAATTTTTCTTTGGAGTTTGGGAGAACTAAGAATTCATTTACATTTTATGCCAAATAGAATTATGAGGCTTCCGATTGATAATTCTTCTACAACCGGTTCATGACATGGTTTTCGAAACATATAAAATTAATATATTTATAATATATGCATAAAACGTTATAAAGTTATGAACATGTAAGAAATTCTTACCACTGTAAGCCGAACGTAATTTTAGGGCGTCCGGATGACAAATTTCTTCATAATTGCATATATCATAATTTTCGTTGCATATACAAGATGACATATTTTACATAAATGCGATTAAATATTATTGTTCATATTCGACAATATTTTTGAAATATGTAAAATCATCATATATAATTTTGTGGGCATAAATACTAAACATACGGGGTGCCCGCGTCTATAAAACAAGAATTACGAATTTTCAAGGCCCAATCATGCATAATTTAAGTTTAATTCGGGTAAAACCCAAAGGGGGCGCGGGTTAGGGTTCCGGTGAATATAATGCCACATAAAACTATCAAATCAGACACCCAATTGATAAATTAACATATTTGAGGTATGGGTAACAATATTCTAAAGTAATTTATACATAATTTTTAATTTAATTGGTGAAATCATCTAGGGCGCGGGATTAGGGTTCCATGTCTGAAAACCGGTCAAAACTATAAAATCGGACACAAAATTCATATATGTGCATGCTTAAATCATGAGTTTCTATTATTTGAGGCCAAATCATATATAAAATCTAAAATAATAGGTGAAATCGGTCCAAACTCGGGTTAGGATTTCTCGGTGTGAAAAATCGCCCAAATATCATAAATCGGACATGAAATTGATAAATTTTCGTGCTTAGGTCATGGATAATATAAAATATAAACTTATTCAGGTATCGGAATGAGGATATCCAAAGAAAATGGAATAAAAATGTAAGAAAATGAAAGAGGAGAGTGTGGGCATACTTGCCTTGGCTCGATCTATCACTTCTCTAACTGGCTCGAGCTCAGAATCATACTCGGGAACCTCGGATTCCCCATTCTCTCTCTTATCTTACTCCCTCTCTCTCCCAGAATCGCCCGAAATCCTCGGCCACTTAAATTACGGGATGGCACTCGCAGCAGGTGCTGCGTGCCTGGATCCAACGCCCTCTCGGGCGCGGGCCGACTAGCTCGGGCGCTTGGCGGGCCAACTCCGCCGATCCGACCTATGGTCCTGAAACTTAATTTTTTCAAGTGTATTAAACCCAATCTTGATCAAATTAATTTAATTACCCCTAATTACGATATTTAAAAATCGGTACATTATAATCTCCCCCACTTATAGAAATTTTTTTCTCAAAATTTAACAAACCTTAAAAGTCAACAATTGGAGAGAATCCTTTCAGAATTCCTTCTTTATGATCTTATGCGACATTCTTGATTAATGACTTATTCTTGAAGATTTTAACCAAATGAATCATCCTAAACTCCAATATCTCAGGTTAGGACCTCATCATAAGGCAAATTCCTAATCTCCCATAAGGTGTAATTCGTTCACGTACTTATTTTCTTAATCATTAAATCATTGGAGACTTCCTAACAATCTACAAAATCTAAAGACAACTCAAATATATTGACTATTCCTCCGACTTAATTCAAAACCTTGAGTGAATTTATAAACTTCTACCTTAGTTCATCCTAAGCATTGTAATTGATCGATCACATGGAACCTCATTATTACCCTGAAATCTTTGGGACTTTGGCCAACATGCTACCGCTGCGCTATCATAATTAACCATTTACTTGCACACTAAATAAATTGCAATTCTTATCCATTGACTCATTGAACATCTAGATTACACAGCAGCTATAGATTCAAAAAAATTTTAACAATATTGATATGCCCATGACAAATCCATAATACTCAGATTACAACCAACATAAAAAACACGATCGAAGCAATTCTCCCAAAATTTGGGTACAGCCCCAAGTTACCACTAAAACCTCAAGACTCGGATATTAAGCAATCATCTTGTTAGCATACCAATAAACCAACTTATTCAATCCAATCGTATCATTCAAATTCACAATAAAGGGACCATCATTGCTAGCTAATTCATAATTACCCAAATTTTGAAAATCGTAGCCACGGTAACAACCCTGAAGCAAGACCACAAGGACTCCTCATCTCATAATTGTACAGCTCCGAGTACAATCCTGTTTCCTAAATCAAAAGCACAACACCCCATTGTTCAGATATTGAAACCTACTCGCGGTTCACCTCAAAACATTCCTTACGAAGCATTGAAGACATATTCATTCCGAAGGCTCCTAATATCAAATCATCGATACTAATGCTCATTTTTCCTAAAAGATGCTGAGATTCTTCCTCACACTTCTAAAGCAGATTTATTCGCTTCCTCTGACGTACGATCATCTCCACCTCATGACACAAATGTTCAGATCGTTAGAATTATTGGACATTATCTATCCTGAAAGGCAACCCCGATAAGTTCTCAAAGCAGGGACCTTGATCGGTAACTCTGAGACACGGGTGGAGTAATTCTGATCATGGATCACTCCTCCACTTATTCCAAAGGTATCCACCCACATACGATGTTGGAAAATCATAATCCTAGATCTTCCTCAAAAATATCACATTCTGTTATAATTCATTGGATCCATTAGGGATCAATCCAAACGTCATAATTAACAATTCGCCCTTCATTCCTCGGAAACCATATTCATGTATTTCAACCCAACAAATACTAAACGCTTCCAAACTAGACACCCCACGGACGTTGCAAAATTTTGAGGAACACTTAATGGACATTCCTTCTAGATTCATCTAGACCCAAGAGAAACACTATCACAGCATTAATCAACCTTTCCCAAATGAGCCATCACTCTAATTTCTACAGAACTACATGCCCTTCACGACACTTTCCTTAACCAAATCTACATCCTTTACTCAATCGAGCCCACGGCTAACAGCCTTCCTAATTCATGATGCAGTTATCAAATAGAGTTCATATATCCACATGATCCTACAAATCCCTCGATAAGGCTTTCACAAAATTGCCTCAATTGTGACCGAAAGATCCACTCTATCAAATCCACTGGATTATCGGCAAACCTTCAGACCTAAACGGCGTTACCGAAATTTGTAACAGTCGAATTCTTATCCCAAATGCTATCACGGGCACAATTATCAATTATCAACAATCAACAATTAACAATGCTATGGATACAAATCGATCTTAGAAATTATCAAACCCTTGCAATAGATCAAATAAATTATTTATTCATTCACAATGCCCATTTATCAAATCATTAATCTCCTGGGCAACATAATTTCAAAACGCATAGATAACCTCATCGGTTCGTTTTATTTAACTCAAATGTTCTAGCGCATCCCACGACAATACCTAACCGATACTTTCTCAGTTCTGTATAGAATCATTAAAGATCGGTGTCAATTTTGACACAATCTCGAATTACTGATTAAAAATCAATCACCTAATCTTCCTTCCAAGAACGTCCTTAAATATCCACACGACCAAAACTCCTCAATGACCACAAAATGACCTTCAGATGTGGTCTTATATACAAATTGGACTTTGCACAAATCCTCATTAAACAATTTGCAGGCAAGACAATTCTAATTTCCTGATACCACGACCGACTCTACCTCATACCCAAACTTTTTCAACCCGATTGCATGGCATAATATTCCTACCAACACAATCCAAACCAGCATGGTGACTCACCAACCAATTTACCATCAAAATCAGATCAAAGTTTGGTACCTCAAAACAAATCAATTTAGCCCAACCAACCACCTCTATGGACCCAAGAAAATGTCATAGATCTCAATATCGCTAGTATCAGGCATAAATTCTTAAATAAACAAATAAACTTATGAATCACAAATAAAAATTATATATATTCGGGATCCAAAAATGATACATGTGCTACAATATCAAAATTTAGGAATCTCACCTTTCATCACAGTGAGCGACCCTCAACACTTAAGCCATCACTGCAAAACCCAATCCAAGGCATTGGACTTATTCACTGTCCGGCTAGAGGATACGGACAATCCTCAATCCTATGTCCGAGCTGTTTACAACTTAAAATATGCTCCCAAAATTTCATCAGAAGATATTTATCCTTCGAAATATCCACAAACATATATCACAATATATCTTTATCTTCCTAGATATTGGGTCACCACAATTAAATAATCAAACCTAACTTTTAATTCTTGCTTAGTTCTAATCTAAACCATTAGAGTTAGGGTAACTAGAACTATCCGGTCTAGTTCAATCATCCTATACCTTTATCTACTTATTCATTCTTTATTCTATCCTAAATTTTCACAGATAATTCTGATCAAATTTAAGGCATTTCCTCTCTGATACTATCTATGACATACTATATTTTTATCTAAAAATTTGACAGACTTTTAATTGTAATAAGGACGTCGATCAAATATAAAAATCTATGAATATCATTCACATCATATATAGTATAGCCACAACATCACCTACACAGGATCCAAAGCCACAAAACCTCACGTGGCACCAACCTCAAAATTTCAGTATGACGTTAGCTCAGATTAAATGCCACTAGGTACCCGACTAACTATAACAATCAGCGAAAGTATAAACATTTATCAATACAGTGGAAATTACACTATGGGTATATCATCATCTTTATCATGTATACGACCGTAGATAAAATCCATCAGAATACTAAATATCTCATTAGAAAGCTCATGGCTGCAAAATTAAATCCATATGGTCAACTTTAATGTCTTCGATGCCTAGCCGACTCAAGTCCTCTACATTGCCTCATCGGGTGCAAATTATACTCATCTAAAGGGAGAAAAATAGAAAAGGTGAGCCAAAAATTCAGCAAGATACACATATATATATATCAAGAATATGCATAATTTCATGTTTAAAGCATAATAATGCATAAATGAAGGACAGAGATGCATATGAGACTATAAATCATGATTCAAGAAAGAATGCTTTCATAATTTGTTTCAATTTTCTTTAGTTCGTTTCCTTTGTCTTTTCTTAATTAACAATTTATATCGAAAACTTATTTCGTTTGGGGGCCAGGGGTTAATAGGCCTCATCAACAAAGGAGCAGTAGGTCGTAGCTTGGATTGTATTTGCTCCTATACAATCAAAAGTCATCTCCTATTCAAGACCTAGAGACGAGCCGTCTACATACAATCACTATAGATAGGGCCAATTGCCGCAAGCAGATCCAAAACAGATAACGACCTTCCATTATAATATACTAAGGTATGCTAAGGAATATCACCCGCTATGAAATACGGTCAAGATAATCCTTGAATTTTCATTGTAATATTTATGACATGTCAAAATATATTATCTGTTGAACAATTTTTGATATAAGTTCTTAATTTCTTATTTCTTTGGGGAATTCTACTATTAAATACAAAATTTTTCGTTCTCACTCTACTGGAAAACGGTTCAATCAGTCCATCAATTCTTCATTCTAGATAATGGTTATAAGTTCATCACGTAATTACAGAATTTTTTTCATTATTAGATTCCTTTCTATAAGCATATTTTGATATAGATTTTCATATTCCTCGTGGGTTTGAATTCTCACGCATTCATAGTTTCATGCATAATTTTTCTTTGGAGCTTGAGAGAATTATGATTTCCTTTACATTTTATCCCAAATAGAATTATAAGGTTTCTGCTCGATAATTCTTCCACAACTAGTTCATAAGATGATATTTGTAATATATAAAATTAACATATTCATAATATATGCATAAAACGTCATAAAGTTTCAAACATGTAAGAAGTTCTTACCATCGTAAGTCAAACATAATTTTAGGGCGTCCGAATGATAAATTTTTTTATAATTGCATGCATTATAATTTTTGGTGCATATGCAAGGTTACATATTTAACGTAAATGCGATTAAATATCATTTTTTATATCCGACAATATTTTTAAAATACATAAATACCAAACATACGGGGTGCCTGCATCCATAAAACAAGAATTACGAATTTTGAAGGCCCAATCATGCATAATTTACGTTTAATTCAGGTAAAACCCAAAGGGGGCATAGGTTAGGATTTTGGTGAACATAATCTCGGATAAAACTACCAAATTGGACACCCAATTGGTAAATTAACATATTCGAGGTATATGTAACAATATTTTAAAACCAATTTATATATAAACCTCAATTTCATCGATGAAATCATCCGGGGTGCAGGATTAGGGTTCCATGTCCAAAAATCGGTCAAAACTACAAAATCGGGCACGAAATTTATATATGTGTATGCTCAAGTTATGGATTTCCATTATCTAAGGTCAAATCATGCATAAACCCAAAATAATGGGTAAAATCGATCCGGGCGCAGGTTAGGGTTTTCGAGTGCAAGAAACCGCCCAAATATTACAAATCGGATATGAAATCGATATATTTTCATACTTAGGTCATTGATAATACAAAACATAAACTTATTCGGGTATTGAAACGAGGATACTCGAAAAAAACGGAATAAAAGTGTAAGAAAATGAAAGAGGAGAGTATGTGTGCACTTGCCTCGACTCGATCTATCACTTCTCCAACTAGCTCGAGTTTGAAATCGGACTCGGGAACTTTGGATTGCCCCTTCTCTTTAAATCACGCTAAAAATGGCCGAGGAAAAATCTTCGATTGCTTAAATTACGGGTTGGCGCTGGCCCTCTGGCTCGGGCGCCTGGCGGGCTAACTCCGCGGATCTGACCTACCGTCCAAAAATTTAATTTTTTCAAGTGTATTAAGCCCAATCTTGATCATATTAACTTAATTACTCGCAATTACGATGTTCAGGAACTAGTACATTACACACACAATCCTTTTTTCGATAGTCCGCTCCTTTAGTTAGGAAGGCCTATCGGCCCTAGTCCCTAAAAAAGTAAGATCTAAACATATTTTTGGCTAAGTATTAACATAAGAAAATTGGATATGCATTATGAATGTTTTTGTACATGTTTAAGCCTTTGCATACGCTTACGATTCCTATTTCCGTTCGATATGTATTTAAGTTAAATGTATACATGTTTCTTTATATATTGTGTACTGCTAAGCATTTAACCAATTTTCTTACTATTTTTTCTAACATTCAGATGGGTAGAAGGTGCAGAAGTTCTTGCTTGGCGAGCAAGATTGAAGATTTGGAAGAAATTAGGGTTTTTTGTTTTGATGTTGATGTATTGTTGTACATTGGGCAAGTTTAGGCTGTTTTATTTATTGTAGATTAGTTCGGATAGTTCTGGATATCTTTATTACTTGTAAGAATTGACCGAGGTATCGACGTGAAAGTCTCACGTTCAAGGAATTATTTTATCTTCTTTAGTATGAATGTTTGATTGTAATCAGGTCATTGACGGATGTTAGGATGCGGTTCGTCACACCTGAGCTGCACTGTTGTGGCACAGGCCCTACACCACAAAATCATGGCCGTTCGTGTGAAATTAAATTGCCGCTCAGTTGCTCAATTTTTAGTTTTTTTTTTAAATTTTTAAATGAAAAAAGCCGAATGGTTGTTGGATTTTGTCCGAAGGACCGCGTCAGTGTAGCACAGGCCCCCTCCTACCTTGTTATAGGCCTCCCAAATGATATAGAGTGAAGACACAATAGCAATTCTTGAAACCCTCAGGATAAGGGACTCCCCTTTCCATTTAGTGGGTTCCAAGAAAATGCTGTGGTCGTAATGGTTATAAAGCCAAGTGCAGCCAACTAGACTACAAATAACAGCCCAAATGAACTCAGACGAATGCCATTTGAAGAAAATATGTTTAATACTTTTATTCTCAAGGACACGAAGGCCAAAATATAAAGTAAAAAACAGAGAATCTCAAGTCATAAGCCTATCCCTGATGACAATCTACAGGATAAACGAATGAGTGGTGATGGAATTAGAAGATCAAAATCAGATTGTACCACAAAAACCGAACTAGTCTATGGCTGAAAGATATAACATGCTAATTTAGTTGAGAACAGACTATTACACTCAAGGGTCCAAGAGATCCTGATTTCCATGGGTCACTGAAGGGTCAACAAAAGAGGTGAAGAGCTCACTTTTTGTTTTGTTCATCCTTAATTCAGACCAAATAGAGAAAACAAACAAGCATTTCATAAAGGTATGAGCTGAGCCAAGATCATCTCCATGATATAATAAATAACATCTGCAAAACCCGGTCCTTGTTTTTCTTACATCGCCAATGGAATTTGAATTAGGGTGATTGTCCACATGGAAGCAAATCATACCCTAGAGCACCTCTATATATAGAGCACAAACAAATATAGGGACATAGATCACCCTGTCTATGGTCCCTGCATTCACCAAAGAAGCCAACAATCTCACCATTAACAACGATAGAAAATAGGTAGTAGAGATGTAGAGAAATCCAACGGATAGAGATAGTTGGAAAGCCTATGACTTCCAAGGTAGGGTTACTATCAAGGTGGTACTCATGCAATAATCATGAGTAAGAAGAACATCGTCACGGTTGTACCTACATTCCTTGAAGAAGTTTGGCACTTATCAACCAAGGATGAGAGCATATCTCTACTCCGATTCACAATAAGTTTAGAGATAATTATATAAATAATGTTTTAACATGAAATAGTGCAAAGAAAATCGAACACTTTAGTATGTGAAGGAACTTATGAGATAAGGCATATTAGCACGGATTTGATCTACCTAAGGAGGTGGCAATGTCAGGATAAGTCCATCATAGCCTCATAGACAAGATGACCCATTGTCATCTAAGATGACTTTGAAAATGAAGCTGAAAACCCATCTAGCCCTGGCACTTTAGAATCACCAAAATAAAAAACAACATTCTTAGTATCATCAGCCAAGGGAATAATAGTGGGAGAGGAAAAAGAGATAGCAGGAACAACCTTGGCTTTAATGAGATCTCAATGAGGAGAAAGAGGTTCAGAAGGTTATGGAAATAAAGTAGGTTCTCATCTTTAACTTCCAAAGACGAAGAAGCAGTCGCCCATCCATCCTAGTAAGAGATTCAACAGACTGGCAGCTATGCTTCTCTTCCGTTCTCCAGGCACCTAACTATTGCCTTTTGCTTGGCAAAATCTTCCTCCTTTCGGGAGGCCTGCAAGGAGCACCCCTTCCATTACACCGAGTAAATAAACAACCATGGAATGACAAATCCTTAAGGCCACAGTGGAGCAAGCAAGAGGCCAGGTCGCGGCAAGCAGCATCTGAGGAATTCCTTCCAATAACCTCCCAATTTGGCAGGACATCGTTGAAGTCACCAAGAATAGCTCATGACTGAGTAGGAAGCTAAACAACAAAGGAAAGAAGGCCGCGCCAAAGACTTCTACCATCAATGAAACAATTAGCTCCGTAGATGAAGGTAATGAAGAACGATTCCTGATTAGTAGCCTTGTTGGAATATGGTCACTCCCTTGTGGGTGATTTTAACAAACTGTTTGTCATCGGGTGCTTTAGCCGGTCAACAGATGTTGACCGGCTGGAAGGCAAGATGGTTAACAAGGAGAGGTGACCGGATGGCGGAGGACGATCAAGTCCTCCGGATGGCTGTCCAGGACGGTCAACAAGGAGAGTTGACCGGAAGGCGGAGAACGGTCAAATTCTCTGGAAAGCTGGAAGGCGGAGAACGTCCAAGTTCTCCAGAAGCAGCTGAAGACGGTCAATGGGAGGTTGACCGGCTGAGTCTGGGAAGGAAGTATTTACCAGTTGGTATTACTGGTATGGAATCAACCAAAGAACCCCGGAGGACTCTTGTGATAGCCAATGGGCACAGACGGCCAAGGGACTTGATTGCAGCAACGACTCTGGACGTCGTGGACAGCTGGCAATGAGTTATTGGACTGCAGAGCAGGTGGCAGACCTGCTGCGCAAGCGCCGTCTGTGCAAGTGGCAAGTTGCAGAGTTGGTGGACAGGGCAGGTGGCAGAGTTGGTGGCAGGCATTAGACCACACTCAACCTGCCTATTGGTTGACTGCCGGACAGACCACCATATATATGTATGAGTGGGGCTGTGAGACAGTGTGTAGCAAGAGAGAGTGTTGAGCAAAGGAGTTATGAAAGAACAAGAGAGGAGTGCACCACCAGTGAGAAAGGAGAAGAAAGAAAAACAGAGAGTAAAAGAGTGGAGTGTTTTCCGTTTACTTCGGTGAGGTTTTTTTTTGTTATTCTCGGGTGTGTAGCGGATACTCCATCTTAGAGGTTTGTTACTTATTTTCACATAGTGGATTTGCTGTCGACTCTGCTCCCGTGGTTTTTCCCTTGGTTCTAGGGTTTCCACGTAAATCTGTTTATGCTTCCTCTACCTCTTTCCCTTCACTGTGTGCCATTCTATTCAGGCGAAAACCCAACAAGTGGTATCAGAGATTGGTTTATGAACCGTCGGTTGGATGGCGTCGTCGGCGAAGAATGGGTCGTTCAATGTGGAGCAATTCAATGGGCAAAATAATTTCATCCTTTGGCAGGAAAGGGTGAGGAATATTTTAACCCGGGAAGGAACGGTAAAAGCTCTTCAAAAAAAGGAGGAGAAGTCGGAGATCTTGAGTGAGGACGCGTGGCAGGACAAGAAAGATCTTGCCAATTGTACTATTAAGTTGTGTTTGGCAGACAACACACTTCAGGAGGTCCTCAGTCTGTCAAACCCGGTAGAGGTCTAGGAAAAGCTTGAAAGCCGGTATAAGTCCAAGTCCTTGACAACCAGGCTTCATACGAAGAAGCAGTTCTATGGCCTGCGGTTGTCGAAAGGTGAGTGCTTCAAGGAGCATTTGGACGAGTTCAACCGGCTGGTGACACAGATGTTAGCCCTTGATGAGAAGATCAAGGAGGAAGACAAAGCGTTGGTGTTGCTGGCATCCTTGCTGGCCTCGTACTATCATATCGTCACGACGTTGCTGTTCGGGAAGGACGCGCTGAAGCTGGACGAGGTTATAGCTTCCCTGCTTATGAACGAGTCAAGGTGGAGGGAAAGCGGTGAGGCCTCAAGCTCTCAGTTAAAACTTCTTTTGGCGACCAGCAGTCGGGGACGAGAAAAATCGGGGGAATGTGGTGGAGGCGGCAAAGGAAAAAGAGGCAACACTCGGAGCAAGTTTGAAGGGAGGAGTTGCTTCATTTGTGGCAAGAAAGGCCACATAAAGAGAGACTATCCGCAGAGAAGGCAGGAGAAGGAGGGCAGAAGCGATTGTCAAGAGAAAATGGATCAGGCTGTTGATCTAGAGACCGTCGCTTTCTGTGGAGACCTCCTGGTTGTCATTGTAGGGGAAGCACGGAGCTACTCATGCCAGGAGATGAGTTGGGTGATGGATAGTGGGGCCTCACACAATACGACACCGCGGAAGTCCCACTTCACGAGTTACATGCCCGTTGACCACGGGGTGTTGAAGATGGGTAACAGTGGCTCGTCTAAGGTTGTTGACATTGGAGATATTTGCTTTAGGACCAGCAACGAAAACAAGCTCATGCTGGAAGGCGTGCGCCATACCCTAGATCTGAGGTTGAATGTGATTTCAACCGAGATGCTTGATGAGGCAGGCTTCAGGACGGCGTTTGGCGACGACCAGTTGAAGCTCACCAAAGGCGCCTCAGTGTTGGCAATGGAAAGCAGGATATCAGGGCGGTATCTGATGAAGGCCTCCACTGCCAAGGAAAATGCCAAGGTGACCAAACGGGGTTTTAGTTAAGGTGGCAGGAGAGGACGGCCAAGGTGCAGTGCAAGGAAGAATGACAAGTCCGCGGTGAAAGAGCTGAAAGGGAGTAGGATTGCTCCGAGCTCAGTGGAGCGGAGGAAGGTGTCATTCAGGCTTGCGGAGGCCAACACCGGGATCCCAGCTTAGGGGAAGCTGCCGGAAGGCAGGCGATGACGGTCACCAGGTAAAGGCGAAGGTGTCCCCCACAAGGTCGTGAGGGAATGTTTATTAAAATATGGTCACTCCCTTGTGGTTGTTTCAACAAACTAGTTTGTCATCGGGGTACCTTAGTCGGTCAATGTATGTTGACAGGCTGGAAGGCAAAGACTGTCAATGGTGATTGACCAACGGACTGCTAGCTTGATCCGGTCAACAGGAGGTTAACCATCTGGGGACTACATGAGTGCTGCTGGATAGTGGACGGGTGGCAAGGAGACAGTCAACATAAAGGTTGACCTAAAGGCGGAGAACGGTCAAGTTTCCCGGATGGCTGTTTAGGACGGTCAACAAGGAAAGTTGACCGGAAGGCGGAGAACGGTCAAGTTTCCCGGATGGTTGTTTAGGACGGTCAACAAGGAAAGTTGACCGGAAGGCGGAGAACGGTCAAGTTCTCCGGATTGCTGGAAGACGGAGGACCGTCAAGTTCTCCGGATAGCAGCTGAAGACGGTTAACAGGAGAGTTGACCAGATGGGAATGAATAATTTACCAGTTGGTATTACTGGTATGGAATCAACCAAGGATCACCGGAGGACTCTTGTGATAGCCAATGGGCGTTGACGGCCAAAGGACTTGGTTGCATCAACGACTCTGGACGTTGTGGACAGCTGGTAACGAGTTGTTGGACTGCAGAGCAAGTGGCAGACCTGCTGCGCATGCGCCGTTTGTGCAGGAGGCAGTTTGCAGAGTTGGTGGACAGAGCAGTGAGAAGGAGAAGAAAGGAAAAGAGGAGAGTAAAAGTGTGGAGTGTTTTCCGTTTTCTCTGGTGATGTTTTTCTTTATTATTATTGGTTGTACAGCGGATACTTCATCTTATAGGTTTGTAACCTATTTCACATAGTGGATTTGCTGTCGACTCTGCTCCCGTGGTTTTTTCCTTGGTTCTAAGGCTTCCACGTAAATTTGTGTGTACTCCCTCCTCATCTTTTCCTTCATTGTATTATTCTGTCCGACGAAAAGCCAACAATACTTTTAATAGACTCTACTTATTTAGGTGTAAAGTAATGTCACTTTTTAGATGTCAATGTCTTAAACATGAACACAAGATGGTGAATATTAT
>JAOVVI020001176.1:15172-25310 GCA_028571085.2 Nepenthes alata | reverse complement strand
TATATTAGCCTGTTTTTAAAATAATAATAAAAAAAATCCTAAAATATTAGCCTGTTTTAGCATAATTATAAACCCCAATGTGGGGCATATATCCATCTTGAAAAATTTAAGGATCAACGGTATAGAAAAAATGAAAGCACGCATCAATCGTAACTTGTATATAATATATAACTTATATACACTATATAAACACCAAAATCGTTCAATTCACCAACTTGTAGAGGTGGTTTGAAGCCTCTTAATAGATAGGATTTACTTTTTTTGGTACACATTCGAGGTGATCATAGTCAATTAGTGAAAAATACAATGTCGGTTAAATTTTTTCACTAATTACAATCCGACCACATTTTTAGCGTCCATAAGCTACGGATCAAATTTTAAAAATTTAAATTATTAGAAGGCTAACGAGCACATATTTTCTATAATTATATCAATCGTACAAGATTTATTAATCCCACCAATAAAAATAGCATTATTTGAATCAGCTATCAATGCTAGAGGTTGAGTAATTGATAAAAACAAATAAGTAGGATGATATCAGACAATAAAAGGTGCATCCCTTTAAATGATTGGTTAAAGGTAAAAAATTAATTATTTTAAATTTTAATAAAAATGATAACTTGAAAAATAGTGATAACGGTATTAGTAAAACTTAAAAATAAGTAATTTAAATTATTATATATTTGTAATTTATTTAATTATATATGGGTCTAAGTCAACATCGCTGATAGGCCAACATAGGAGGGATACACACCATCAAGTTGGGCCGAAATGTTTTTGTTTTGTTCGTGATGACACGACCGATTTAACACCACAAAAGTAACGTTGCAAGATTAAGATAAAACTTGAATAGCAGGCCATACTTCAGCTCTGTGCAATTGGATTTATATAAAACGACATACCGATGAATGGAAGAGATGATAACACGAATTATGGTCCTAAACAAGTATGATGCATAGGGGAAGAAAGGATGAAGAGTTCACGTACCGGTGGAATGGCTCTTGAGCACGAGCGTCGATGCCTCCCTTACGGTTGGATCATCCAAGATCTAGCATGAGAGGAAGAGCCACGGATGTAGCCTAGGACGACTTGCCGGTCCACCCATGTATAATAATAATAATAATAATAATGTGCTAAGAGACGGTCTAATTATGTAATGTAACGCTGCAAACGGCCATAATACTAAATAACAAGCACTCAGATATTGACGACAGGCTGCCGGCAAGTCATCCTTGGCTGCACAAGACGGCTCACCCACACATGCAAGACCTGAGATGAGCACTGACGCATTGAAGCAGAAACATGCGCCACCAATGAAAGAAATAGCAACTTACATGCTTTTTAAGAGAATTCATCCAACAGTTACGATTAAGATTTTAATTAATTAATATAAAAATTACATCAAATTATTTAAATAATTATTTAATGTCCACCAAACTTGTAATCTAAGTTAAGAGTCTCGTAGTGGGAGATCCATAAGGAAGGGTGCTCAAAGAACAAAGGAAGTAGGGCTTATGGTGAAGCAGCCAATCCCGTAGCAGGCGGCACTGCCCTAAAATTATGAATGTGAGAAGGTCTCACTGTCCTACGAATAACCATGAACAGAGGGCAGAGTTTCCTAAAGGAGAAAGACAACGTTGCCCTAATGATGCAAAGAGGCTTACCTCCTCCCCTTACTTTCACAACGACAAGCAGCAAAAGAGTACCCAATGAGGGATTCTGTCAATAGGAGGAAGCAGTGGGAGATTGGACTGACAGGCCATTTTGACGAATAGGGTTTCAAGAAATTCGAAGACGTTTATAAAGAAACAGAAATTAGGTTTTTGCGGGTTCGTTTTTTCTTTTTTACTAAAAAAAAAAAAAATAGGGAATCGCCTTTCTATTCAAAGCATTTAACAGGATGATTTAGAATAAATTCTGGGTATGTTATTTTATATTAAAAACAGTACTTAACAAAGTATAATACCCATAATAATTTAAATTAAATATATAGTTTTTTATGTAATTGTAAATTAAATATATTTCAGTGAAACTAAGTAAGGCTTCTTTTGGATGGGGAAAATGGATTATGGAGCAGTAGAACCTACGGCAGCCTCGGCTTGCCCTTTTGAATGAGATGAATCCAGATAATGATAATTAAATTATAAAAATAAAATTATAAATAGTTTTTTTAATGCATTGTAGTGCCTGTGGCAATTTAGAGATCCAAAAATAACAATTAAAATATAAAAAATTACCCTCTAAATATATTTTTAATTTTTTATATTTACTCCTAATTTTTAGGGTTGGATAAAGTTTGATCAAGCATAATGTCACTTTTTTTAAAAATAATACTTATACTAAAAAATATTACAAAAAAATAAATAAATATTTTAAAAAATAAAATTTAGGTCGAGCTTGCTCTCGAAACAAGACTTCAGCCAGTACTCATCCATCGTTCAGACTTGATCGAATGCCAACCGGATGGACCGGTAGCTATTTCTATTTATTAATTATGAAATTTTAAATGATTTTTGTTCATAAAATACAAAAAAAAAATTTCCAAAAAACATAAGAGCTTTTTTGTACAAAAATTAAAAAAAAAGTTATCAACATTAAATTCTACACTTTAAAATAGATAGAATTTATGTTGATTGAAAATTCAATCAGACTTAATTATTTTTCTTGAAATTTTCATTTTTTATACCGTCTAAGTAACATAATTTATATTTTATTTGCTTTCAATTTTAAATAAAAAATGAAATCAAATTTATAATCTTTTGTATAAAATAATATTATTGACACCTGTATCTACATATCTACCTGCGTTAAATTTATAAATAAAATGATGGCATTTTACCTAATTTTATTTACATATTATCCTTATTAATTTTAATAAAAATAATATCTAGAAAGATTAATAAATAATATAAATTTTTTTTATTTTATATTTTAAATATAATATATAATTCAAACCACCTTTAAATTAGGGTATAGGGGAGAATCTAGGCACACTGGCTTTTCACAATGCTGCCTTAAGACAGAGAAAGCAAACAGCTTTTTCTGTGTCCCTTTAACCAGTTAAATGAGAAAAATTCAGAGGGCAGAGTTGGCCCCACGCCGATCTCTCAGGGTCAGATGTGACCTTGCATAGGGCATGGCCCTTTGCGATAACCGAGAGAATCCCAATCTTCAGCTCTCCAAGATCGATCTCCATCACCCCTCTATCCCTAATTATAAGGCGTACTCTCATTATTTTTCACCATATTATATACCTAAAATTTAAATTTTAAATTTTAAAAATTAAAAATTAAAATTTTCTCATTATTTTTCACCATATTATATACCTAAAAATTAAAATTAAAAATTTAAAAAATAAAATTAAAATTTTAAAAATTTAAATTTAAAATTTAAAAATTAAACCATGTCATCTCCGATAACACTGTCATTAATTTCTCGTACCATATATTGAAAGAAGGCTGCACACCGAAATTATGAAGTGAAGGCAAATCGATTAAAGATTGATTTTGATTCCGAGAACAAAATTAAAATAAAAAAAAATCCATTGAAATTATTTATTATTAGGTTCCAAACCCCTTTGTTTAAACAGGATGAATAGGCAATATATAATAAGATAATAATTATAAATAATTAGATATATTAAAAAAATTGAGACAAAAAAATCACTATATTATAATTATAAAAAAATTTCACTAAACGATAAATTTTAATTATTAAAATTTTTAATAAATATAAAAATATAATATTCTATATAAAATAAATTTAAATAATGAAGAATATATGACAATAGAAATAAAATATGATCAGTAAAAAATATCCATTATAATTATAAAAATAATGTATCCAAAATTGATACAGAATAAAATATAATTTAAAAATCAAACAGATAAGTAAATCTTCATATTCTCTCTTTTCTCTATCGTTTTTCTCCTTTTCTCATTGTATCGATGCTCAATAACTCACAAATAAAAACATTAATTCTAAAGCTGTATAAATACAATTTTATATCAGAAAAGGCGTACTAGAGTTCATCAGGTACATATTAGGCATGAGCCCACTATACAATCAGTACACAATAGTTTCTCAAACACAGATTAAGTGTTGAGTCATTTTAACAAATTATATTCATGTGTCCGTTATGCACATATGCATATCTCAGATGTCCATAATCTTGACAATCGATGCATATAAGTAGATCAAGTGATAATATTTCTTAAGTGATTAGCCTAAATCAGCTCGATTTAGATCATAAACATACACAGTTAAGGTTTTCTATCAATAGGTAAACGTTTGTATTCTTCATTTACAAAGCTAATAGGCATCAAATAAGAAGGCAATAAAACTTAAATTCGTGATAAATAAAAGTTAAACATCTACTCCATTATTTTTATATCTCAAATTTATATCTTTTATATATTGTCTTTCTCTAACTATAATAACTACAATGAGACGTTCGATTGGATTCTGGTAAGGAAGGAAATAATGGAAGCATTCCCCTTTTCCCTCTCTCATTACCCTTCTTTTCCAAACAAAAAAGTCATTACTGTACATACTCCCATAAGGGGATATTTCACACCCATTTACTGTAACATCCAATTCTAATTTGTGAAAAATAAAATGCCAAAAATAGATAATTTCAAAATAAAAATACAAAATAATAAAGTATTAGAGATATTCGGTTGGTGTCAGATCCGCACCTAATAAGCGCTCGTGCATTAAATATCATAATGAGACACATTCATGAGTGATAGTGGCGCACTGGTGTGTGTAGGTTATGCTTGTCAGCAAGAAAATATGCTCGTGTGTGAGTTAACAAAAGAAGCAACAATCATACACAATGGGAGAGGCGCCTAGGGTTGGACGTGCACGACCTAATGTCTGATATGTACTCGATTGACAGTCGTGTGTCAGTCTACTTATATAATAATCTTTCATATTTTTTGTCATTTTTTCATTAAGTTTTGATAAATGAGATAGAAAAAATAGAAAAAAAAAGAGAGAAGAAGAGAGAAATAGTAAGGAAAATTATCTTTGAAGCTTCTTTAGATTAGATGTGCTGCGGTTACCAGACCCAAATACACACAACTCAATGCAACGGAACAAATTTGAATCATTCGTGGACAGTCAGCCATTAAAATTATGAGTATAAGGAATATAATAATGTATAAAAAATTTTAACATGAAAAATTATTTTATTTTAGAAAAAAATCACAATACAACCTCAAAAAAATATCTACCATGTAAAATTAGTTATACAAACTTCCAAAATAAAGTATTAACAACCAACCCGAGACAGAGTAAAAAAAAACCCCCAAAGCAAGAAAAATTCTCTTATCTTTTTTCTCTCTTTTTTTTCTCTCATTTTTCTTTTACCGGCAGCGCTCCTTACTCTCTAATTTTATAAGGGTTGGCGAAAGTTTTAGTTTTCCTCGCAAACCCTTAAGCGTTTCGTGTACTTTATAATGATGTCAGGTTCAAAATGTATTTTTCACGCTCTTATAATTCTAAAACATATTTTCGGAGCTCTTACATTGTGAGCCATTGAGACCGACAACCAGTCGTGCTTCAGTATAAGTTGTCTAGTTCCCTTTCGGACTCACTAGGCTAGTCACCTCTTAGACTCGCGGCCCCAACACCGATTTGGTCGTCTCTCGACCTCATCAAGCGCGAATATTTTGATCCTCGTACAAATTTGAGCGACCTTCCAATAATCATCAATTTATTAAGATACCTACAAGAGAGTGACCAAACTCACCAAGATGTTGTGATTATTTAGTTTAAAGTAAGTACATCTAAGACTACTTTTTTATTTATTATTACATTTATAATTTATTTTTTCTTCTTTATTTAAATATACATACACATTATTATTTCATTGCTTTGTTAGTTAACAAAAGAAGCAACAATCATACATAATGGGAGAGGCCCCCAGGGTTGCTAATGCCCGACCTAATGTCAAATATATACTCGATTAATAGTCGTGTGCCAGTCTAGTTATATAATACTCTTTCATATTTTTTGTCATTTTTTTATTAAGTTTTGAAAAAGGAGATATAAAAAAGAGAAAAAAAAGAGAGAAGAAGAGAGAGATAGTAAATGAAATTATCTTTGAAGCTTCTTTGGATTAGATGTGTTGCGGTTACCGGACCCAAATACACAAAACTCAATGCAACGAAATAAACTTGAATCCTTCGTCGACAGTCAGCCATTAAAATTATGAATACAATGAATATAATAATGTACAAAAATTTTTAACGTAAAAAATTATTTCATTTTAGAAAAAAAATCACAAGACAACTTCAAAAAAATATCTACAATGTGAAATCGGTTATACAAATTTTTAAAATTAAGTATTAACAACCAACCCGAGATAGAATAAAAAAAACCCTCCGGAGCAAGAAAAATTCCCTTATCTTTTTTCTCTCTTTTTCTTCTCTCATTTTTCTCTCACTGGTCGCGCTCTTTGTTCTCTAATTTTATAAGAGTTGGCGAAAGTTTGAGTTTTCCTCACAAACCCTCAGCGCTTCGTGTACTTTATAATGATGTCAGGTTCAAAACGTATTTTTTGCGCTCTTATAATCCTAAAACATATTTCCCACGCTCTTATATTGTGAGCCATTGAGACTGACAACCGGTCATGCTTCAGTATAAGTTGTCCTGTTCCCTTTCAGACTCACTAGGCTAGTCACCTCTCAGACTTGTCTTTGGTCTCCCTTCGGACTCAATTCCGATTTGGTCACCCCTTGGTCCCGACCCAATCTGGTCACCCCTCGACCCCAGTACCGATCTGGTCGTCCCTCGGTCTCGCCGCGCATGAATACTTTGATCCTCGTACAAATTTGAGCGACCTATCGATAATTATCCATTTATTAAGACACCTATAAGAGAGTGACCAAACTCAACATGATGTTGTGATTATTTAGTTTAAAGTAAGTACATCTAAGAGTGCTTTTTCATTTATTATTACATCTTTAATTTATTTTTCCATCTTTATTTGAATATACATACACATTATTATTTCATTGCTTTGTTTGTTATGCTTTGTATGCTTCGTCGATGGTCAGCCATTAAAATTATTAGTACAAGGAATATAATAATATATAAAAAAATTTAACATGAAAAATTATTTCATTTTAGAAAAAAAAATCACAAGACAACCTCAAAAAAATATTTACAATGTAAAATTGGTTATACAAACTCTCAAAATAAAGTATTAACAACCAACCCGAGACAGAGTAAAAAAAAACCTCCAGAGCAAGAAAAATTCTCTTATCTTTTTTCTCTCTTTTTCTCCTCTCATTTTTCTTTTACTAATGGCGCTCTTTGCTCTCTAATTCTATAAGGATTGGCAAAAGTTTGAGTTTTCCTTGCAAACCCTTAAGCACTTCATGTGCTTTATAATGATGTCAGGTTCAAAACGCATTTTTCGTGCTCTTATAATCCTAAAACACATTTTTGGCGCTTTTACATTGTGAGCTATTGAGACTGACAACCGGTCATGTTTTAGTATAAGTCGTCTGGTTCCCTTTCGGACTCACTAGGCTAGTCACCTCTCAAACTCGCCTTTGGTCTCCCTTCGGACTCAGTTTCGATTTGGTCGCTCCTCGGCCCCGTCACCAATCTGGTGACCCCTCGGCCCCGGCACCAATCTGGTCGCTCCTCGGCCCCAACACTGATCCGATCATCACTTGGCCTCGCCGAGCGCAAATATTTTGATCCTCGCACAAATTTGAGCGACCTTCCGATAATCATATATTTGTTGAGACACCTACAAGAGAGTGACCAAAGTTAACAAGATGTTGTGATTATTTAGTTTAATGTAAGTACATCTAAGACTTCTTTTCCATTTATTATTACATCTTTAATTTATTTTTTCATCTTTATTTGACTATACATACACATTATTATTTCATTGCTTTGTTAGTTATACTTTGTATGCATATTCACATATTTAAAAGTCTTGAGATTTGAAAACTTATACCTTATGATTTCAAAACTGTTAAGAAAATTTAAATTTTTTAAATATTTGATCATGTATGTTATTTTATCGTAAATTGATTACTCTACTTTAATATTATAAAGATGATTTATTTTTTAAATAACGAAAAAATTCTATTTGTATCTAAGGTAGAGTTTTTACTTTAAGTAATAAAAACTGCAGTAAAAATTTAATAAAATATATTCAAATATATTTTAACATAGTACTTACAAATTGATTATAAAACTTAACATTTACAAGTTAAAAAAAGGCGTTTGACCCTATTTATAAGAAATAATTTATAGACGATTTACTAATGAGTTGTAAATAATTGCATATGCCTTTAGAAACGCTATATGAAGCAATTATATCTCAATCTTAATATTTGACTATTTTTGGTGCGGTTATCATTCATCATTAGTTTTTATATTTTGTTTATTTTTACATATTTTTATTGACTTATCATTATTTTCAAGAATTTCAAATTTGATTATCATGGTTTTCTTATATGATTTTTATGTACACAAATATAAATTTATTCATGGTTGTTGAATGTAAGGCTTACTCTTATACCCTCTTTTTAATATTTCCGATTAATTTGCTTAAATCTCTTACATAATTCGGACAAATGATTGCTTCGGAGTAGCTATTTTAGGAGTCTACTTTTCATTAAATAGTTTTGTGATCTTTAATAATTTCTAAATTGTTAGATTATGGGTGTTATGGCTGAGGGCTTTAAAATTATGATTGTATCTTATCCTTAATATTTGTAATTTTGGTTGGAAATGCCTTTTTCTTGCTCATTCGTATTACTATTGAGCAAGAGGCTAATTATTAAAATCACTTTCAGATTATGACCTTGGGTTCTTGAGTTTAGTTTTATATGATGGATTTATCTAACAGTATTTATTATGATATTACGTTCTAATATTTAGTTAAGTTTTATTTATGATAATATTTATACTATTTGGAGCAGGAACATGACACTTAGAAGGCAGGTTAAATATTCCTTTGTGTCAAGAAAGTAATGTAATGTGAGGTAGATCACCGTACGCACCCTCGCTAACCCAATATCTTACTATACCGACACCACCACCACCACCAACACCACCATCGACTTATAACCATAGTCTGACACTACTGACTAGAGTATTATTTATTTATTCCTTTGTATTTATATTTTTTCTCTGTCTCATATATATCTCACAATAACTGAAATGCTTTTAGAACAAAGGTATCTATAATGTGTCACTTCTATATAGATATAGAATCACTTTTTTGAAAAATTAACATTTTCCATATAAATATTGTGACGGACTATATTTTTTTATTCGAAATCCGGCAGAATTTCGACAGTAAAATAACCGTCAAACTAATACAATATATACAAATATTCCTATACAATACAATATACAAATCCACAAGACATAACACAGGATCAAAAAACTACAAAATCGTACGTAGCACCAACGTCATAATTTTGGGTTGACGTTGGCTCAGATAAGATGCCACTAGGTTTCCAAATAAATCATACAGAACTGAGAAAATATATACATCCATTAAATATAGCAGAAATTAAACTACATGAATATTACCAGCATACACAGATATTAATATACAAAATCCTCTTGAATATACAGACTACTCCATAAAAATGGGTACAATTCTATAAAAACTAAGTCCTTAAGATTTATCCTCTAAGTCTTCAACCTCGCTGACTTTTAATCCTCTACCTGCCCTATCAGGTATAAGTTCGTATTCATCTCGAGGCATTAAAAAATAGTAAGAGTGAGCCAAATGTTACAAAGTGTAGTAAAATCAAAGACAATAAATAATATATGAAAAATAGGGTAGAGCGGGATATATGAGCATAAAAAGGATACATAACATGAAATATCAAATATCAAATACAGTAAACAATATACACAATATAAAGCAGATGAATGATATAAAAATATGATGAATGTGCGTAAATATAAACCATGATCAAATATACTTTTCAGAATACATTTATTTTTTCTAATTCACTTGTCTTTCTTTATGTTCCAAAACATGTTTAACTTCGTTACTTTACGGACCAAGAAAGGTAGGCTTTACCAGCTAATGGTGTAAACAAATTGAGAAAAAGAATATGTATGTCTCCATAAATTCTAAAGCGCT